>OY804583.1:104745399-104992899 GCA_963680875.1 Bathymodiolus brooksi
GCGGGAGACAAATAATGAGATATAAAGTTGAAGCAGAGAGACCGGAAGACTACTTTATGAAGTCAATAACTGTACCTTTTCTCTACTGCAGGGGCGGATCCTAAAATTGGAAAAAAATAAGATTTTTTTGGCGTAAAATCGTGATTTTTCACACGAAATACCCCAAAAATTTTCGCGCCGCCCTCCCGGAATTGGAAAGAATATGATTTTTTTTGGCGAAAATCGTGATTTTTCACACGAAACACCCCAAAAATGTTCGCGCCACCCTCCGCTCGGCGCAATTTTTTTAAGTGCGCCCCCCCCCCCCCCCCCCAACTTCAAATCCTGGATCCGCCCCTGTACTGTACGCTAAATGAAATGAAAACAAGGTTTACCGACCTACACGCCAGAACCACTTTGGGACTACAGTTGGTTCCATCAATTATTGAAAATATTGCTCCATAGCTGAGAGCCCCCCCCCCCCTCCCCCCCGTCAACAGTCTCTGGATCCGCCCTGCTTTCATGTAGGTATACGATGCTATGGCTCAAAATGCCTTTTGTAGATATTAACACGCAAATATTTGGTTCCATTATGCAGTAAAAAGTACTGAAAACTTTCCCGCCATAATGTTCAATCTACTAAAATATTATTAGTTTTATGAAAATCCGAAATAGAAGGAAATGTTTGGATTACCAAATGAACACTTTTAGCCAGTTTTAATAAAAAGTTAAACAATTGATGTACCACTCATTGCCCGACTCTTACATGGAACAGTACTTAAACAACAATAACTTTTGCATGTAGAAAAAAACAATCTATACCAATTTTGATGTCTTGGATGGCCATTTCGGAAAATAATTCCTCGTCAGCAGAGCTAAACGCCAAAAGTTTGGAAACCCAAATAACAAGTCCAAAATATGAACAAAATATAGCCAAAATTACCAAGAGGTGAAAGCCAAAGAACCGTAGACCTACATTATGAAGTAAGTATGCATAATTTATATGTTTGCAGATAAACCATGACTATACTTCCAAAACCTGTTTCAAGAAGAAAAAAAATTACCCGAAAAAAACATTACTGCCAATACTGGAAAAGCTGTCAAGTTTCAGAAAACAGCAAACATCACATAAGGACATCACCAAATAAACCATATCGTACTAAAAGAAAACTTTCCACGCCGAAATCAAGGTCAACACAAGTGGAACACACAAAAGCCATAGTCTGCAAAAATGTTAATACATCGTACACGACCATATTTTTCAATAACACGTTCGTTCACGAACAAAGAAATTGGAAATATGCAAAAAGGAAACTATATCTTTGCTTAAGTTAAGAATTCTCACGAAAAGTAAGTATAAGATAAAGTAACTTTGAAGTTCAAATTTATTTTCTGTCATAAAATGTTAATTTTATTAGAAAATTTGCGTTTTTTGCTAGAAAATGGAAACTCTGAAAACAAAAAATAGAGTGACATCTACGTTTCTGACCAAATTATTGAAAAATGAAAGTCTATTATGAAGTTTACTCTTTCGAATTAAATTTATTAATTATTCATTTAAGGAACTACGAAGCCTTTTTTTGCTTTATGCTTGTATTTACAAAAGAATATTGAAATTTGGTGTCTTACCACAGGGCCTTGTCACTATCCAGGTAAATATACTATCAATGTATAAACATATACATACATGTTTATACATTGATAGTATATTTACCTGGATAGTGACAAGGCCCTGTGGTCTTACCTTACTTTAAAAAACCGGAAATATCGTACACGAACTAGTAACCGAATCGTTCACGAATCAAAAAACCCGATTAACAATCGTACACGAACGACTTTTCTCGATTAACCGGTTGGTCCCCCTGTATCAATACGAATGTACATAAGCTAATTCTCGATACTACCCGGCGTGTGTTACGGACTTAGAAATTTTTCTGTTATATTGACTTAGACGCCATAACCCGATTTTTGGAGCAAAATGGAACAGATTTTCAATTTTTTCTTAAATATGAAAAATACATCATTCGACAGATTGTTTTGTATACAATATGAATATATGCGGATTGAAATTTACAAGTTAAGTTTAAAAAAGTAATTTTAACCACAGGCGCATGGGGCATGGATTTCGTTTCCTCCTCCCCCCTTTTCTCTACTACCCCCCTTTTTTCAAAATTTTCATATAAATCATTCCTTTTTCAAAATTTTCATAATCATTCGTTTTTTCTTCATTTGACAATATCAGTAGACGTCATACATCATGAATAATACGTGTATTCTGTGTCCACATTTTTTCAACTGATACAGTATACTGTATCAGTCCACATTTTTTCAACTGATACAGTATACTGTATCAGTTGAAAAAATGTGGACACACTATCAGTTGAAAAAATGTGGACACAGAATACACGTATTATTCATGATGTATGACGTCTACTGATATTGTCAAATGAAGAAAATACGAATGATTATGAAAATTTTGAAAAAGGAATGATTTATATGAAAATTTGGAAAAAAGGGGGGGTAGTAGAGAAAAGGGGGGAGGAGGAAACGAAATCCATGCCCCATGCGCCTGTGATTTTAACGTGTAAATGCGTTTTCAGCTAGTTTAAGTTTTTTCACCGATCGGACCATCATTGCTTTTAAATCAAAATGGAACAGACAAAGAAATATTCTTTCATGAAATATTTTATACCGTTCGAAAGCTATGAAATTGTAGTTTTCAAATATATGCGGATTGAAAATACAGCTTTAATTAATTACAGCGAACGATTATTTAATATTTCATTATATAATCTATTTTTATCGAGTGTGATAATTTAATTTAATTGCTTTCACATTTCAGCTTGGTTTTAAATTTCATGGAAAGATTTAAATATGACAGTGTTTTTTTTACGAATATTGTGTGCATGTTTTGTTTTATTGTTTGTATATGACTATTCTTATGTCAGATTTAAAAGCTCACTAGAGCTTGTGTTATAATTGTTTGATTCTTTCCGACTTTAAATAAAACTTATTGTATTGTATTGTATTGTATTGTATATGGTATCAATTAACGCATGCGTAGTATCGGTGCTGATAATAGTTACGTATGACCAAAAATATATCAAATCAAATCATTTATTCATACAATTTGATTATCACTTGATGACTCTTATCTCTTTTTAAAAAAAATAAACAAAACAAAAACATTACAATTAACGTAATTTTTACATAAAGAACGAAAATTTAACTTTTAGGGGAGGGGCATGTTCTTTGCTTGAACAAAATAATTATGTCCTAAATTGTATAGATGGAAAAATTAAATAATAAGACGATCCAGTTTTAACAATAAACTTTGGTAAAATCTTAATAAAATTAACCGTAATTTTTTGTTGTTGCTCGTGGAAAAACATAGACACTCCATAAATGTTATTAATGGTCGGCCTCTAAACCTCATTATAAAAAAATTTCAGACTCATTTAATTAAACCAAAACGCAATTATAACAGAGATTCATGACTGGTCTTTCTGCAGGACTCCACAAGCGTAAATACATGACAAAATGTTAAAAGTATCTACTCTTCAATGACATTTCTTTGGTGACCGTGCATGTTTTTGAAAATAATGTCATTATTATAATGACCTCAATGGACTAATTGGTTTTTTTTGGTGTGATTTATTAAACCTGTCATCCAGTTACAGTGATGTGCGTGATTTTTATTGGGGGGGGGGTATGTTTTTTGTTAATCGGGAGTTTATGCACGTGTATTTTAATTCTATTTATTTTTTCAAACGGATATGTACGTACGTTTATTTTAATTTTTGTGGCTGCACCCTGACATGTCCTTGTAATGGCGACATATATTTTGGAAACGATGATACATAGATTTCCTTCCATTCGTCAAACTATCTCCTGTAGTTTTTAAACATTTTTTTCTAATTTCCTCATCGCAGAGACATGGAAATGTGATTTAACCATTACCTTCATAGTTTTGAAAATTAAACTATAATCCTTCCAAACGAAATCAATCAATTAAATATTATAATTTTCGTTGGGCGTTTTTGTATTTGTATCGAATGACTGATATTGCTATGCTTTTCTATAAATAAACATATTGTTTTGTTCAAGGCCACAGATAAGTAAAAGAATTGACGGGAAATCATTGCCATAACAAGCTTCATCTCGCCCAAACGAGTGCGCCTCAGTTATTTCTATAGAAAACCAAATACTAATAGCAGTATATTACATTGTCTTTACTAAAGAAAGATTTTGTTCACATTGAACCAGCGAGTTCGCAGGAGAATATTTCTCAAGTATTTTTAACCCTTATTTGCATATTCAGCAAAGGATCTTTGACTTTAAGGTTAACATTTCATGGAAAACTCATTTTACTTTAAAAGTAGCAATTTTGACAATTTGAAGAAATTTCTGTTTAAAGTAGCAACGATCATCATGAATGGAGATCAAGGTTTTTTTGCCGGGTGAATTTTAGACAGGTCTTCTTTGAAATAATTGACAGTGGTTTAATAGAAGATTTTCTACAAAAATCTGCAAAATGCATTTGACAAAATTAGTAACCTACCTTTTATTAAAACTGAACTACTGTTTAAGATTCAGTGGAACATTCCCCTTGATACGTATTTTACCCTATGTCAATCTTTATAAATTAGATGTTTTAGTTGGGCTTTTTTTGCATCTTTTCTTTTCTTAAGCAATATGCTATAAACATTTAATAACATTCTGTTTGGGGTCATGACCTTTTACTTTTTATTCATCTTTGAACGTCAAAGCAAATGGAAGACATCTAAAAATTATATCGACCAATAGTATTGCCATTAGGACAGCATCACTTGGTTTTACTCCGTTTTAAAAGTCCGTTTTATCACGGATTGGTCAGTTGATAATATTAACCCTGACAGACATGATCCATAACCCCAAACAGGATGTTATTTGAGTGAGCAAGTGATTGTTGATTAAGCCCAAACAGCTATATCATGGCGAGAACAAGTTAATTTTCAATGAGATGATGATGAGTCCCGCTTTGTACTAGACCAACACCTTACTTAGATTTTTATAATGCTAGCTCACTAAAACAACAGTCCACGGATAGACATGTCGCCCCCCTCGGACACATTATTCTGATTCCGAGCCAACCAGTCTTTGCTCTTACTCATTATTGCTGCGTGTTTTAGCGGAGAAGCAACACACACCAATTTTATATTCTGTGCTTTGATCTGACTGTGGCTCGAACCCACGATCTACTGCACTCGAGGTGACCACGCTGACCATTACACCATCGATGCGGTCAAACTTTATTTGTAATATTTCACTCAATCTTTATTATATATCTTACTCAAATGTTATTATTATATATTTTACTCAAATTTTATTAAAAGAAATCATGTATTAGTAATTTCACCATTGTAGAAAAAATATTTCTATTGTATTCTACATTTCAAAAGAGTTCAAACATGACTTGATTTGAGTAAATGTGTATTTTCAATAAACATATAAAATTTCTTTATTTCTTTATCATTTCATCTCTTTTTCCTTATTTTAACTTGTCCGTGTCAATATTCATACAATCTTATGTTAACATCAAATTGCATGTGTCGACCCTATATAGATACTAACTAGAGGCTCCCAGGAGCCTGTAATCGCTCACCTGGTTTTCAATTTGACATCTAAATTTGATAGAAAATGGGGATGTTACACATAATTTTGAAAGTGGGCCACCCAAAGATCATTTCAACTCAAATTTCTGAGCAAAGATTTTGATGTGATTTTTATCTCATAATATTCCTAAACGGAATAAACTGACTGAAAAAATCTCACAGAAAAACCCAGAATATATGTTAAACTACTCATTGCCATATAGCTGCAGTTAAAATTTGAGTTCATTTTGATTTCTAATAAAGTGGAAATTGACAACTAAAGAAATTTCTATTTTTGGTAACAGCAGCCATTTTGAATGGAGGGCGGGGCTGTCGGACACAATTTTGAAAGGGACCCACCCAAGGACCATCCCTGCCAGGTTTAGTGTAATTTGGTTCAGCGGTTTCAGAAGAGAAGATTTAAAAATGATCTTTTATCAAAATATGCCTAATTTGCATAATCGGTATAAATCGGCTGAAAGAAAAATTTCACAGAAAAACTCGGAATATATGTTAAACTACTCCTTACCATGTAGCTGCAGTTAAAATTTAAGCTCATTTTGATTTATGCTAAATCAGCAATGGACAATTGAAGAAATTTCTATTTTTAGTAACAGCAGCCATCTTGAATGGAGGGCGGGGCTGTCGGACACAATTTTGAAAGGGACCCACCCAGGGACCATCCCTGCCAGCTTTGGTTTAATTTGGTTCAGCGGTTTCAGAGGAGAAGATTTAAATGTGATCTTTTATCAAAATATGCCTAATTTGCATAATCGGTATATATCGGCTGAAAGAAAAATTTCACAGAAAAACCCGGAATATATGTTAAACTACTCCTTGCCATGTAGCTGCAGTTAAAATTTGAGCTCATTTTGACTTATACTAAAGCAGCAATGAACAATCAAAATTTCATCCCCCCTTTTTTCTATTTTTAGCTTGGCGGCCATCTTGGTTGGAAGTCGGGATCACCGGACACAATTTTGGAAGGGGGCCATCCAAGGACCATTCCACCAAAGTTTGGTTCAAATTGGCCCAGTGGCTTCAGAGGAGTTGATTAAAATGTGAAAAGTTAACGGACGGACGGACGACGGACGCTCAGTGGTGACAATAGCTCACCTGACCCTTTGGGGTGAGCTAATAATCCAGGTCGACACATGCAATTTGATGTTAACATAAGATTGTATGAATATTGACACGAACAAGTTAAAATAAGGAAAAAGAGATGAAATAATAAAGAAATAAAGAAATTTTATTGAAAATAAATTTGTAAACAGAAAGTTAGAAAAAGGGGGGTGGTCCGTTGCCACGAGCGGCTGTGATTTAAATGACATAAACTGAAAGAAAAAAACCCAACCACATAGCTCTTAAATCTACCTTTTAAATCAATTATGGGGAAAACCCACACATCGACATTCCGATCATTGTAACGTTAATAGTATGTCTTATATCTAGGACAAAATATTGATCAAGGTTATTTCACAGGTTACCAGGTATAAAAAATACTTGTGGGCAGGTCCCTCCCCCCTTTTTCTTGAACATCGATTTTTTTTCATGTAAGCAACATTTTGCAACTCTCTATGTATCACTGGATCCAGTGCAACATTTTGCAACTCTCTATGTATCACTGGATCCAGTGATACATAGAGAGTTGCAAAATGTTGTTTACATGTAAACAAATCGATGTTCAAGAAAAAGGGGGGAGGGTCCTGTCCACAAGTACCTGTGGGTTATTTGTATTTTCTCTTCTTGTCATAAGATTTTATTATATAAAGCTGAAAATATACTGAGTGATGTAAGACGGAAATAATCTGATATATTATGTATAACATTTTTAAACACAACTATTTGTTTATTATTTTTTTTTTCACTCTCTTTTTCCACTGCGTACAATGTTGTAAAAATTAAATATCTTGTAAAAGTTGACAAAACAAAATTGATCATAAATAAATGATGTCTATAATAAGTAAATGCCGTTACCTTTGTGTTATTCACCGTCAAGACCAATCGTAACTACTCGGCCATTCTCGCTACCCTGCAAATAACCTCGTACGTACATAGTAGAAATTCTTCTTAAATTGTTTGCCGAAAGTTAAGTTAAGTTAAGCCGCACAAAAATATAGTCCACGAAAATCCAATGTGGAAGACATACTAAGTAAAATCTAATCATGCAAAACTAATTAAAACTTTAATTGAAATATAGAAAATTGCTTAAAATATAACTTTATCAAACGTTCATGTAACTGACATGTGAAAAGTAGTGCGATTTATACGCCTAATGCATACGAGGTTATTTGCAGGGTAGCGAGAATGGCCGAGTAGTTACGATTGCGTCAAGACATGTCTGGTACCATATGACTGACAAGTTGACTGCCGTGTGCACACTTCCACCCATATCAGGTGATCGATAGACACTGATGACAACGTTCGCTTACCTCCCTTGTTTGAAGGACTATTAATACTTTTTTGCTCATTCTTCTGTATCCTATAGTATTTAGAAATAGTATAAATGTATTTACATATTTAAATACACCTGTTTTGGAATCCCTTTAACATTTGGTATTCAGAGGTGATTTTTTAAAATACGTAATTAGTAGGCTTAGTAGGCTGTAGTATTGAATTTCTTTCCGCACGGAAGATTTGGCAGTTAGTATATAAAGAAGATTTTAAGTGTACTCGATTGATTGATTGATTGGTGTTTAACGTCCAGCGAGCAATTTTTCAGCTATATTCAGGACGAGAACATTTAAAAATTTAAACGCCACGGGACTCGAAACAAGGAAAGGTGATGGGTAGGGACGGATAATTTTGCCAGTGCAACAGGTCTCTTATGGACCACTCATCATGAGCATAATGCTCATAATGAGCTGTTACACTGGGTTCTTTAACGTGCGGAGAGGGTGGCAATCTCTCAACACGGGACCTCGGTTTTATTTACGTCTCATCCGCAGGACGGGTTGGTTGTGAATTTTTACATCCCGCACAACCGACGGACGCCCCTTCAAGCCGAAGAAGCTCTCGGTCCCATTTCTATACCCCGGGGTTCCAGCGGGGTTGACCCCCTTTTAGAGGACTAGTGCCTCTAGGGCGGAGAAACCTAGTGCATATTCTACCCCCGGCACACCCTCCAAGAGGGGTGTAAGTGTACTCGATTAATGTGACGTTCGTTACAAGTTGTAATAGTCGATTAATGTGACGTTCGTTACAAGTTATATAATCAGACAAAAGTCCGTGCTCTGGATTTTATAGTCCCCCGGTCACCCACCCAGATTAATGCCAATAGAATTTCAACTACTCTTATATATTCATCATATTCTGATTTGTTTGAGGGGTAGAAATGACAGACTGAAATAATTTGTTATGTTGATATATGTTTATGATAAATGCTATGTGATCTTGTAACGAACGCACAACCCTACACTGTGCTTAGTCTTATTTATATTACATTATTTTAGTTAAGGAAAAAATTATTTTCGGGGGAGTGAAACGAGGGAGAAAATAATAAATACTCTTGAATACCGAAACAATCCAAAAGTAACAGAATGACATAGTAATTCGGAAATGAACGTTTACGCATGATTGAATTGTCATAGTTGCTTGATCAGTAACGAGTTATACAGTGAGTGGTTATTGTATAACACCAACCCAGCAATTTCCAGCTATAACATGGCGAGATATCATGGCGAGAACAAGCTAGTTGTTAATGAGGTGATGATGAGGTCCGGGGTTTTCTGCCATTTATAATTACTGGTCCATGTTTTTAAGAGCCTATAGAACAAACCATACAATGCACAAATAAAATTCATGGAATATAAATTCAAAGAACATGTATCACAGCATTACGTATAAAGGGAAATAACTCAGATTCATCCATGTTACTTGTGATAAAATAAATCACTATCAAGTTCATGTTTCCTTCAATAAGAATTAAGCAAATATCAATAAACATTTTGACAATTTAAAGGGTGAGGGTTATGATATTTAACGCCACTTTCAGCAATATTTCATTTATATAGTAGCGGTAAGTTTTATTGGTGGAGGAAACCGCAGTACCCGAAAAAAAAACACCGAAAAGTCGCAAGTAACTGTCAAACTTAATCAGATAATGTTGTATCGAGTACACCGATGCATCTCGCCATGAGCAGGATTCGAACTGACTTATGAACTTAAGTGGTGATAGGTATTGCACAGGTAGTTGTAAATCCAACTACTATAAGATCACTACGATCACGACGACCCCCTTGAGAATTTAATTTAAAGTAACTAAGCTAAATCTGTTTTATGTTCAGGGTTAGTTTTATGGTATTTAACACCACTTGGCGTGAAACAACAACCACTCACTCGTTCTATTTTAGATTACATGGTATGAACGTACAAATCTAGTATGATACGAATAGATAAGATATCAAGTAATACAACATATAAGTCAGTGATGCAACACATAAGTGCATTGAACTTGTCATCATTCTGGTGGAAGTTCCTCCTTCGAAATTCGGAAAGTATGTCTTTATTAATCGATGTGCTGCTAGCCATTAAAAGATGTTATCAGAATCTGTCATTGCGTTACCAAGGCCATAAAGAGTCCATTTCTCTGTATGAATAACCTGATTATCAAGTTCGTCTTGAGGAGGTACTATGTTTGTTCGTGCTCTAGAACGACCCGTCATTGTATAATTTATAAATTGCGCTTACATATTTAGAAAAATAATTTTACGCCGTCCATTTGAAAATTGCGAATTTACGCCGCTATTCTATAGGGTTACCGGATAATATGAAGCAGCCGGCCGCGATACTGGTATTACCAATATTGTAATATTTACAATACTGGTATTACCAGTATTATAATATTCACAATACTGGAAATACCAGTATTGTAAATATTACAATACTGGAAATACCAGTATTGTAACACTGTACAATACTAGAAATACCAGTATTGTAATGTTACAATACTGGTAATACCAGTATCGTACATATACAATACTGGATGTACCAGTATCGTGCATTTACAATACTGGAATACAGAATCGTTGATCTATACACAATACCGGAAGCTCCAGTATTCTTTATCCAACAATACTGGTAATACTAGTATTGTAAAGCACACAATACTGGAAACTCTAGTATTCTTCATCCAGCAATACTGGTAATACTAGTATTGTAAAACACACAATACTGGAAGCTCCAGTAGTAATACTAGTATTGTAAAACACACAATACTGGAAACTCTAGTATCTGGCAATTTGACACGAGTGGGCAGAGCCTTATTCTAACTGTAAATTACAGCTCATTGTATTTACCGTTAGTATTAGGCTCCGCCCAGTCATGTCAAATTAGCTTACCAATATATATCAAACTCTAAGGGACCATACAAAATATTTTGACATTACAGGGCTTTTGCTTCTTATGTTATGTACAGCAGAAATGACGTATGAGTATGAATTATATTCAATTCTTTTAGTATAATGTAGACATAAAAACTCGGGTTAACCGGAATTCTACCCAATCTTCCAATATCTGCAATACTGGTATAACCAGTATTTTCCAGAATCTTCCAGTATCTGCAATACTGGTATTACCAGTATTTTCCAGAATCTTCCAGTATCTGCAATACTGGTATTACAAGTATTTTCCAGAATCTTCCAGTATCTGCAATACTGGTATTACCAGTATTTCCCAGAATCTTCCGGTATCTACAATACTCATATTTTGGCAATGACCAGTATCTTCTAGTATTGCAGATACTGGAAAATTCTGGAAGATACTGGGATACTAGTATTTACCAGTATCTGTACCAGTATTGCAGATACTGGTAAAATACTGGTATTACCAGTATTGTGTACCAGTATTGTAGTACCAGTATCGCGGCCGGCTGCTTCATATTATCCGGGTTACCTAGATAAGCTTATCATTGATTTACTATTTGTAAGATAACGTTCATATCAGGTAACCTTTGACCCCTTTTGCACGAATTTCACTCGTCAAATTTGAACAGGACATCAAGTTCATTGGGGTTAAACTTATGCAATTGTCAATGACAAGATTTTTTTTTCATTTTTCATATTTTTCAAACTACGCAAAGAAAGTATATTTTTTTTATTGATTACATAAAACGAAAGCTTAAATAACAATTCCATCAATATCAACAAAACAGACAATTACCTCTCATCTTAACTCACTGAACACAAAACACCCACAATTATACGACACTGAAAATCTAGGCCCTGGCTTGTGACAGATACAAAACGGAGAATGATAAGTGGACGAATGGTTTGGTTGGTTTTGGGTTTTTTGGTGTTTAACACCATTTTCAAAAATATTTCAGATATACCGTGGCGGTAAGTTTTAACCAGTAAACCACCGACCTGCCTCCGCCAGTCACTGACAAACAGTGACAAATGTGATAAGGCAATCATGATATTTATCATCCTTCCCTCCCGCTATATCTACCTGCTGACTGCATAAACAAAACTCGTATCAAAGTTCGCGTGAGCTGAGCTGGACTTATCAACAGTGAGCAGGAGTTATCACCAAATTCTCCCAACATTTAAACGATAATTCCTGTGAAGATGACAAAAGTAAATACAATTCAGCAACACCATTAGCTAGTTAACATTTTATTTTCTAAACATATATCAAAATAGGAACTGTCGTGTCAGCAATATCAACAAACATCGTCCTACAAAAATGTACTTGTCGCAATGTCTTAATAACCTCTGCTGAGACGTCATAATTTTTACGTCAAAAGCGAGGTCGTGACCTTTGTGTTTTCTAAAACGGAACGACATTGGTAAACAAAACCGGTGAATCCTATTGCCGAATTTGATGTTTGTAATAAAAAAAACCAATGAATATCACCATTAAAGGAAAAATTCAACGATCTTAGCATTTATATAAACCTTTATATAAATATTCTGATTCCCAATGTTGCTGAAAAAAATATTCTGATTTTGGTGGAGCGGGAAAAAAAAATCTGATTCAGAGTTTTTGTCATATAAACTAATGTTAAATTCTGGGGAAAAAAATATTCTAAATTTCGTGTTGTCCGAAAATCAAATAAAAATTTATGAAGACGGTATTTGTGGCAGTGAGCCAGCAATATAAAAAGTCAATCTAAGCGTAATGCCGGTCAACTACAAATTGTACACCACCTTCATCTCATCGACTGTAACTTGATCGCGCCATGATGTAACTGGGAAACTGCTTATTTGGTATAAAACAACAATTATTTACTCAAATCAATTATCAAAAGGGTGGATAATTTTTAATAGCCGATTTAATTGTTTTAACTCTCTCTCTCTCTCTTCACAAACTACTGTTTTCACACATTTAAAATATTTTCATCAAAGTATGGACGAGACTGTAATGTTTTGTTTTTATTTTAATCACTGATTTTGTAAAGACGACTTGACCTTTGCACGACATGTTAATATACAGATAACAAACATGACACACGGTTACAAGGATAGTGATATAAAGTGTATTAAAATGAAAAACAAAAAATACCACATGTCGAAACATTTCCAAACATTCAATAGAAAAATCGTAGAAAGAGATACCCCTAACAAACAAATACATGACCGCTCATCTTCCTGGCTTGGTACAAGATACTCCCATAAAAAGTGGCGGGGTTAATCTACCTTTATGGGCTCCCCCTCCCCCTTTCTTAGTCATATTATGCGGCCATGGTAAATGTTTCCACAAAAAAGCATCTGAAATAAAGCATGTTAATTTTATTGTTGATATATTGGTATATGATGAATTAAAAAATGTGGTACAAAATCTAATTTTATTGAGAAAGTTAAGTCCCACTGCCTAAGATACGACCGTTTTTTTAAAGAGCTGCATTCTCAAAAAAATGTACTATACATGCTTTATATTTAATAAAATAATGTTTTAATTCATTTTCGTGTTGATATATGTGAGAAAGAATGGATGAGAGAACGATATTTGTTGACGAATTCCAGGATGCTGCATCAAAAGATGGCGACTGATTAATTATCGGCAAATTTACGGAGTCTGCCGAATGATCCAATCGTAACTACTCGGCCATATATTTGTTGTTGTTGCTATACACATGTGGTTCCAACTATAAATAAACAGCGATGGAAGAGGTAAGCACGTGTACTCTTTTCTCACTATATTATTGTTTTATTTCAAATGTTTTCCCGATAAAAAGTGGTCATTTCGCATGGTTTTAAAAAAGAAAAGTACGTTAGTAATTTGTGCATAGCTCTAGAGCGGAGAAATAAAGTTAATTTATAAAAAAACGTTTTTTTGACAAAATTGGTGTACGATAAGGGAAATACGAGTACTACTAAACTGAGAAATGAAAACGAAACGAAACGAAACGAAACGAAACGAAATACAACGAAACGAAACGAAAAATGAAGAAACGAAACGAAACGAAATGAAGTATCACAAACCGAAACGAAATACAACGAAACGAAGCGAACATTGAAGAAACGAAACGAAATAGAACGAAACGAAACGAAACGAAATGAAGAATCACAAAACGAAACGAAATACAACGAAACGAAACGAAAAATGAAGAAACGAAACGAAGCGAAATGAAGTATCACAAAACGAAACGAAATATATCAAGCAAAGCATAACAGATCCAAAAACAATCAATGAAGGGGTAAAAATCAACGAAATATTGAGTGGTTAGTTCGGCTATTTATAGATCTAAGCTTGTGATGCTTTTCTGTTGCAAAATTCAAAAAGGTCAACAAAAGTCATGCATCAATATAGTAAATATATATTAAATTCTTTAAAACACCGTGTCAGTTTCCGGCGCCGACCCGCTTCAAAGGGTTTACTGAATGTGAGAAAATGGACTTCAAAGCCCGGCTTCAAAGAGTTGGTTCTTTAGAAGTGTTGATACAAGTAAAAACCCCGGATGAGGGTTTCGTGATATATTTATAAGGGAGCAGATTAAAGTTCCTCTACCACATTACAAAATGGAACCGAAAGAGCACGAAGAGGATATTGAGATGTAAGTTGTATTTATTTTGCAACATTTCAGCTAAAGTTTAATTTGAGTATGTCAGAAAGAAATATTGTGGAAGAATTTTATATTACTCATCACCGCCCAAAATTTCCTGTGGAATTCAACTTTAAAAATTCCGAAGAAATTTGAAAAAAAAATAATGTTGCTGGATTTGTTGCATTACAATTTTTACCAAACATTCTTTTAAAAAACAGTTAAAAGATAAAAATTCTGTTAAAAAATCGAACAGTATTTTTTCACATTTGGCTTAAGTTATAATATCTTAACTACATGTGTTCTTCAATAACACAAAGCTAACTGCAGATTTTACAAGAAAAAAAAATGAAATGGTTCTTTTATTGTTATAGTTGTAAAGACGATGGGAAGTTCGAAGAAAGAGTAGTATATGATTTCAGCTCAGTAAGTCATTACTTTTACAATTACAAGAACATCAAGATTGCGTGCGTACCTCTATCGAACAAGTATACTGTAAACCAATATATTTTCGCGGCTAATAATATTCACGTTTTTTCGTGTATGTACAGTAATTATTTGCAATGATATGATTTTCCTTTTTATGTTGCATGCAGCAATAAACATTCGCGTATTTGTTATATACACGAAAGTCTTGAAAGAAATTCGCACTCGAGATTGTATTGGTTTACAGTATACAGACCCGTAGATACAGATCTATTATATAAATCAACTGTGCACAACTCTTGTCAGTATATACTGTCTTTTGAACATGACTTGGAATTCTGCGTTTATAGCCCCAAATCAATAAAATATCACAAGAAAATTTATAATAACTTCCAAACTATTTCCGAATATTAATAAAGTAGCTAATTATCGAAATTATATCATAAAAAAAGGACTTAGCATATTCCAAGTCAAGTTCTTGAAAACATCATATCTGCAGGTATTTGTGCACTGGGAAATCCTACTGAATAACTTGTATTGTCAATAGCGAAACCAAGTCTAATAATCGCTCCACTCCGTCTATTTGACTGTGCTTCCTAGAAGGGGGGGAGGGTACCTAATTTGTGCAAAATGTAACTCGAACCACAGGCACTCGACGTCTGGACCACCTTTTCCCGGATGACCACCCTTTCCCCCCAACAAAGTTGAATTTCACTAAATTTATCTTCCCCCCCCCCCCCCTTAAATACGTATAGTAAATTTTTTTTACTGAATGCTCTCACACTGAATATGTGAACCCCCTATTTTATGCCGATTTGCTCACAGGCGCTCGTGGCACGGACTTACCCCCCCCCCCCTTTCTAACTTTCTGTTTACAAATTTATTTTCAATAAAATTTCTTTATTTCTTTAGGGTTGACACATGCAATTTGATGTTAACATAATATTGTATGAATATTGACACGAACAAGTTAAAATAAGGAAAAAGAGATGAAATAATAAAGAAATAAAGAAATTTAATTGAAAATAAATTTGTAAACAGATAGTTAGAAAAAGGGGGTGGAAAGTCCGTGCCAGGAGCGCCTGTGAGTTTGTTTAATAAAATGTATTCCCATCCGTAAACATGTGGTACGATAATTCAAATTTGCTTTCACAGATCCTTCCAAAATGTTTTATTTGGGTTGATAATTTTCACTTTTAACAATGTATGTAAAAATGTCATACAATATTTCCAGTTTGTTTCGACTGATCTTCTGGAAATTTTTACCTACGTCACCAAAGGCGAATTATAGGTCTAGGAACCGCTCCAGTCCGTCCCGGTCCATCTGTCCTTTCGTCCGTCCGTCTGTCCGTCCGTTCGTCCGTCCGCAACAATTAGGGGGTACCTAGTTCATGTAATCTGGAACTCCGATAGTTTTCATTCCTCACCATTCAAACTTTGCACACTGATTACACAAGCATTGAAGATGTGCACCTCCTATTTTAAGCAGATTTTAGTAAATATGTCGGCGACACATGGCCAAACCCGACTTTGGTCTTGTTAAACACTGAATGGAAAGATAAAAGAAGTTGCATTTCATTGTTGACGATTCGGTTTTTGCAGTTTTAGAGTGTTGGGACTTTGTTATGCGAAAATACCGTATTTCTAATATGAATTATCTGGCAGTTTTCTTCAGTGAAGGTTCAACTGTTGAAAGGAGCCCGGGTGGCTCAATGAGTTAGGTCGTTGGATCTAACAGCTCATACAAGTCTATCACTAATACGGCGTGGGTTCGCGCCTGGCTTTGTAAATCACAAAAAAGGGTGCACTCGACTCGCAGCCGCAAGTGATAAAGTTTACCAGTTGTTTGCCAATGGTCGGTGGTTCTCTCCGGGTACTCCGGCTTCCTCCACCACTAAAGCTGCTCGCCATGATATAGCTGAAATATTATTGAAAGTGGCGTTAAACACCAAAAATTCAAATCATTCAAATGTTGCAAGAACTAAGTTGTTTGTGATTGTCACGTTATAGCTTCGATACAAGTGTGCATTAAATTTTTATTTTTTTTCGGAGGTAAATGTTTTATACAATGACTTAAATTTTCCTTTTTGCAATGTTATCGATCTGATACAACCAGACCGGCCGGGTTAGGCTCGTTCAGGGGAACCGCTTCCCAATGTTTAAAATTGGGGTCTAAAAGTGATTTTGGTGATTTTATTTCATTGTTCTAAGATCAAACAGTAATTACGTGCTTTCTGAAATGTCTAATTTTTTGGACTGATGTTTTCGGATCAATTGGTTATAGTGAATAGGAGGAACTCCTGTCTATTTTTCTCAATGGGGCCCCCAAAAAAGTTTTTTTTCCATCGATTCTTGCATTAGACAGGCCTGTCATGCTACGTGGGCGGAGCTGTTTATTTACAAGTATATTTGAGTCAATATGTCGGCGGTGCAAGTCCAGACCAAAGTTTGTCTTTGTTACATTTAGCTTTAGCCTAAAATAAGTCACTCAAGATTATGCAATTCACTTAAAATATGGTATAAAATATATGCAAAAATGTATCCCCAGCAAAATAAGCATATAATTCTTTAACACCTTTGCCGATACCGCGTCCGTTTACTGATGATCAATTATTCAATTTTATTTTCTTTCAATATTTATTAGAATTAGTTGACATACTGATTAGCTTAACAGAATTGAAAAAAAATGTGTAAACATGCATAGGTCGTAATCTTATGTTTTAATATCACTTCCGTAACTTTCAAAGCAGCGCCTGGCAGGTTTCTTTATTTCTTTTTACTTAAGAGCCACAACATTTTCATCTATATACTGCTATACTAGTTTGAATATAAAACATGTTATTGCCGATCACAAACCGCGATTGGAAAATAATTTACAAAGGTATAATTCCTCTTGCAGATGATCTATTATATGTCTACCAACATGTCACATTATTTGCTACCACTGAGCATTTGTCATCTGTTTGCCCGTTTGATTTAATAAACTTTAAATTTTCATCTTCTTTGAAATTACTGGGTCACTTTGAACCTCATTTTGCATGGATAATCCTTTAAGAAAGGGGATTCAAGTTTATACAAATGAAGTTGGTTCTACTAGAGGAGGATCCAGACGGGGGTCCAAAAGGGGGAAAATTCATTAAATATTCTAAAATCATTTACCCGAGGAAAGATTAAAAAAAATCTATTTATATTTGACAAGAGGCATCTATTTAAGTTGAAAGTTGATAGAAATGGTAGAAATGCAGCACTACGGGGTCAATGGGTTCCGACCACTGAGGACTGGGGTTCTGACGTTTAACATAAGCTTCAGCTTTAAAATACTTCTTCCCAAGAACCAGTGATAAGTCTTCAGTATTTACACATAGCACAAATAGGACATGTGGAGATTAAGTTTATACAAGTGATGGTCCACAGGTTTATTTGGTCCAAGCACTGAGGTCCAAATTTTAACGTAGGCTTTAATGAAAATAAAGGTTTAAGACCTCCTTTTCTAGAACCGACAGTGCAGACAACCGTATTTTGTATGAAACATTTAGTAGAACATTGAGAATTGAGTTTGTACAAATGATTGTCCACTGGTCATTTTAATTCTTTTATTTTTCTTGTAGGGGGACTCGTGTGGCTTCATGCCATCTCCACCTGCTGCCATACAACTTGAAATTGAGGAATCTGATCCAAAGAGTGTTGATAACTTTCGTTATAGCTTCACGTCATGTGGCTTTTCACCATCTCCGCCTACCCCAGTAGAACTAGAATTTGAGGAATCTGATTCAAAGAAAGTTGACGATTTTCGTCCAAAATCTACGTCATCTCCTATTATTAAATCGAGTCCAGTGTTAGTAATATCGTCTGGTTCCTCTGATGATGAACAAAAGAGTAACGTTGAGCAACTTCCTGTAAAGAAACAGATTGTTGTCATCTGCCTCTTGGCCTTGAAATCTCCAGAAAAAAAAACTAGTTTGTGTCTATAATACCATTTTAAGTATATTTTTGACATTAGAGAAATAGGAAAAACTTTAATTTTGAAAATTATCTGCCACAAGTAAAAAGATTCATTCTGGTTGTAAATAATCTGGTTACATGGTTAAATGTATGTATTGAGAAAACAAAATGAAACTGCACGCGTTGTCGTGCTGTGATACCCCCACTCGCTCTACATAAGTTGATGTGTAGTAAAGTATTATATTATAGTGGGACTTAACGTGGTGGAGAGGCATAAAGGAGTGTAAAGAGTGTTGGACTCGAGAGATGTGTATCCTTCCAGAGCAGATGGCCAGTAAACGTTTGGAATGATGAAAAATGATGCATTACAGATTATTAGATATAAATATTATACATAGCTAATGAAGGAAATAATTTATAGCAGCAGCTCGTAAGGGAACATGAAAAGGGCTATAACTCTCGCAACAATCAACCATCCGTGAAATCGGTATAATATGTGCATGCACAGATCATGGCCAATCACGATACCAAATATGAATAAAATGCAACAAAAGACAAATGACTAGTTGCGTACGCAAGATGTGCGGACAGACGTATGGTCAAACAAACATGAAAAGGACTATCTCTTGCAAAAATCAACCATCCGTGAAATTGGTATAATATGCGCATGCTCAGATCATGGCCAATCAAGATACCAAATATGAATAAAATGCGACAAGACAAATGATTAGTTGCGTACACAAGATGTGCGAACGGACATATGGTCAAACAAACATGAAAAGGGCTATAACTCTAGCAAAAATCAACCATCCGTGAAATTGGTATAATATGTGCATGCTCAGATCATGGCCAATCAAGATACCAAATATGAATAAAATGTGACAAAAGACAAACGACTAGTTGCGTACACAAGATGTGCGAACGGACATATGGCCAAACAAACATGAAAAGGGCTATAACTCTCGCAAAAATCAACCATCCGTGAAATCGGTATAATATGCACATGTCAGATCATGGCCAACCAAGATACCAAATATGAATAAAATGCGACAAAAGACAAATGACTAGTTGTGTACACAAGATGTGTGGACGGATGTATGGTCAAACAAACATGAAAAGGGCTATAACTCTTGCAAAAATCAACCATCCGTGAAATCGGTGTGATATGTGCATGTTCAGATCATGGCCAACCAAGATACCAAATATGAATAAAATCCAACAAAAGACAAATGACTAGTTACGTACACAAGGTTTAGGGACGGACGAACGGACAGACGGACAAGGGTATTCCAGTATACCCACCACTCTGCGAGTGGGGGTATAAACAAACTTAACTTTTTAATGAAATTGTTTTTTAAAAATCAAACATTATTCAGGGGCCATTGTGGTCAATGATCATATGGTAGTTGGATTTGCAACTACCTATGCAATTAGTGCATATCACCACTGAAGTAGTAAGTTTGAATCCCGCACATGGTTAGGTGTACTCGATATAACATTTTGTGATAAAGTTTATCGGTGACATGCAGCAGATCTGTGGTTTTCTCCAGGTACTCTTGTTTCCTTTACCAATAAAACTGACAGCCACAATATAGCTGAAATATTGTTGAAAGTGGCATTAAATACCATGCCCTCATTCAACAAATGTAGGGTTTCTAATCACAGGAACCATGTTAATGGAAATATTGAGAGAAAGGAAAATCATTATACAAAAAAAAAATTAAGGTACAAATTTTAATAAGAAAAATAATAAATGCAAATAACATGAACTCCTACAAAACACTTTATATAAATTTAATGAATATATCCACAATGCTTAAAATATCATTACAAGTGTGTTCAACAGAGTATCAACCACAAAAATTATAAGCAAGCTTAAATATGTCATCTTCTAATTGGTTTATTGTCTCCCATCATTATAAATGCTGATTAGGCAAACACAGAGCACCCATGTTTCAAGTAATAATGACCAATCTTTATAGAGGACCTTCCATAGATGCTTCCTACCAAATTTCAGTTCATTTGGGAAAGTGGTTTCAGAGAAGATTTTTTTTAGAAATCAACCAATCAAAAAAAAGAATGGCCAGTGGCGGCCATGTTTGTTAACGGATCGGGACGAAATGAGCAATCTTTATAGAGGACCTTCCATAGATGCTTCCTACCAAGTTTCAGTTCATTTGGGGAAGAGGTTTCACAGGAGAAGATTTTTTTTAATCGGCCAATCAGAAACAAGAATTGCCTGTACTGTGGTGGCCATGTTTGGTAATGGATCGGGACAAAATGAGCAATCTTTATAAAGGACCTTCCATAGATTATAGATACTTCCTATCAAATTTCAGTTCATTTGGCTGAGGGGTTTCAGAGGAGAAGATTAAAATGTGAAAAGTTAACGTACAAGTGATGGCAAAAGCTCACATTGCCTTTGGCAAGGTGAGCTAAAAACAACATATAATGCTCCATTAAGAATGGTAGACTAAGTGGATTACAGGCCAAAGGATATCTCCATTGAAAAACTGACAAAATCTTGAAAACTAAACTTGTGCAATAAAAATAAAATTGAGGTTAAGGTTATAGTGCTGGTGCAAGACTGACTTGTACAGCACAAGTATCAAATACCCTTGAAGTATCTCTGATAGTCCATGGCAAATTGACCTAGTCACAAACACTTGAACACTCAATTGTTGACTCTGTTATTAGCATACCTATGTCTCGCCTTTGCTGTGTCTCAGCCAAAACAATACCAACACTAGAGGCTCAGCACTGAGCTGAGCCTGTGTCGCTCACCTTTCATTCTGCTCTCAGGAAACTTAATACAGAACCTTCCATAGCCTATAGGTGCTCACACCAAATTTTGGTTCATTTTGGCAAAGCAGTTTCAGAGAAGAAGATTTCTAGAAAACGACCAATCTAAAACAAGAATTGCCTGTTAATGGATCAAAACGAAATGAGCAATCTCTACAGAGGGCCTTCCATAGATGCTTCTTACCAAGTTTCATATCATTTGGCCAAGCGCTTTCAGAGGAAAAGCCGCTTTAGAAATCGAACAATAAGAAACAAGAATGGCCTACGACGGCCATGTTTGTTAACTGATCAAATCGGAATGAGCAATTCCCATCGAGGACCTTTCATAGATGCTTCCTACCAAGTTTCCGTCTATTTGGCCAAGCTGTGTCAGAGTAGAAGATTTTTTAGAAATTGACCAATCAGAAAAAAGAATTGTCTGTGGTGGCCATGTTTGTTAACAGATTGGGACAAAATGAGCAATCTTTATAAGAAGACTTTCCATAGATGCTTCCTATCAAGTTTCAGATCATTTGGCCATGCGGTTTCAGAGGAGATTTTTAGAAATAGACCAATCAGAAACAAGAATTGCCTGTGGTGGCCATGTTTGATAATGGATCGTGACAGAATGAGCAATCTTTATAGAGGACCGCCCATAGATGCTTCCTACCAAGTTTCGGTTCATTTGGCTAAGTGGTTTCAGAGGAGAAGATTAAAAAAAAAATAGACCAATCAGAAACAAAAATTGCCAGTGGTGGCCATGTTTGTAAATGGATCGGGACAAAATGAGCAATCTTTATAGAGGACCTTCCATATATGCTTCCTACCATGTTTCAGTTCATATGGCTGAGGGGTTTCAGAGGAGAAGATTTAAATGTGAAAAGTTAACGGACGACAAGTGATGGCAAAAGCTCACATAGCCTTTGGCAAGGTGAGCTAAAAAGGCAATACATGTTTTGGATATGTTTTTTGTTGAATAAAAAATGCAACAAAGAAAAAACTTCATAATTTGTAACTTTCTGTAAGAAATTTTTATACAATAATATACAGGCAATTTTGATAAATTCAGTACTTGTGGACACACACGCACACATCTAAATACAAATGGTGACAAAGAACAAATGTTATAACATATACCAAAGTATGAATTGTAAGGAACACATTACAAAAGAAATAGATGACAACATATAGTATTTGTCGTGTCAACTTATTATGACAAAAATAAAAGGATATGGAGTAGATGCACACACAACATAATTCTAATATTTACACATCAAATTAGCAAAGGAACCACAAATAAGTTACTGTTTCACCTTGAAAATTAAAGAGGGGTCATGACTCATCCTATCTTCAAGAGAATATATGTACAAAGTTTATGTCACTATAACATTGATCAAAATCTGCATCACACTGGTAAAAAGGAATTAATGCCCAGTCCATGTGTAATGAATGGTTGTGTCCATATCTTCTATAGATACTCTTGATCTCTTCTCTGCTATACTTTCTGCAGTAGGTGGTGGGGGTATATGAGCTATTGTAGCTGACAGTCGCCTTGGGATCATCTCTCTCTAAAATAACTTTTCGATTCAATCCCACTGCATCTCCCAAGTGAGCTTCTATTATACCTCTCATTATGGATGGTACATGAGGGCAAGATTTTTCTGTTTTTACTTCATAGACTGACCATCTAGACCCTTTTTTACTGTAATGTCTACGAGTCCTGAAATATAGATACTGCATATTAAAAATGAAATTGAGACCTAATGCCCCTATTTTCTCATTTTTTTATAGAGATATTTGTAAATTTTGGTGTGCTGAAAAGGGGTATAGTTGAGATGTAGCAAAACATGCCTATCACAACTCTGGATAATTGTTTTTTTTATGTTTAGATCAGATGATGTAAGTGTTTTTCACATATTTCTAGTTTTTGGACCATAAAGAGCCCACTTGACGATATGGGTGTGAGACCATAAAGAGCTCACTTGACAATGTGGTTGAGGACATTGTTGGAGTGTACTCATTTTGAAGGCTGGTTGGCGACATTTTTGTGTAGTTTGTTCCGGCCTTGTCAGTTTTGGGGTCGTCTCATTGACATTTACCATACACCTCCTTTTGTTCTATCCATGCAAAAGCAATCAGGGTTGGTCTGGAAATACCAGTGGTGGGAATTCCCAGTGGTAATTACCTGGAAATACCGTCCTGGGAAATACTCTAAATTTTAACTCGAGCGGGAAATACTGGGAAATGTGATTTTTAGATGTGATTAATTTCTTCAAAGTTGCTACCACCTGTCAAAATAAAAAATGACAGATTTTTTACTTCTTTGAACAGTTGATTTACAATAATCACTTAACAATTAATAGCTGATTGTTTTGCCAGGTTGTATACATGTAATCTAATATCCTAAGGGCATTTCCTTTATGCTATAATAATGACTAACTTTTTTAATTTGTTTTTACAAACAAATTAACACAATTTCAATAACCTTTAGAAATCAATTAGTCCAGTTTGTAAAGACAAACAATAAACATATCAAAAGCAGGTCAGAATATGGTTTTAATCACTAAACAAAGGAGGTACAAAGTGGGGATTATAAGTAAAGAATAATTTTCTTAATATTTCTATCAAAATCAATATTTCTTTTTAACAAATATCAATTTTCCAATATCAATTTTATATATCTGTACATTAACACCATCCATTAATTATTTTTTTCTGTTAAGGCCAATATATTTATATTTGTATCCTTTAAAAAAAAATTTATGCAATTTAAGCCATACTATGATACATGCAAAACATAAATATCAATTTAGAAGTTTCCTGAGTTTGACAAACCAAAGAATAAAAAACATGTTGGCCTTACAACAGAATAAGTCAAGTCTATATTATGCTCCAAATAAATGTTGAATTTGCTTATTTATAAAAAGATATATCACAATAATCTGGAACTCAAAGAAATTTACACTATGTGCAGTAAACAAGTGCACAATGTGTACAGGTTCATCTACCATTATATTTGCAAATTAAGAATCAATCTTATTTCCCAGTATTTCCCACCGTCCTGGGAAATATGAGTATTTCCCGCTTTTTTGCCAACCCTGAAAGCAATCAATATCTATAGGCAGTTTACTTTGTACAAGAATATATGTTACCATTATACTAATGAAAATTACCTGATTGTTCCATCTTTGTTTGTCATGACTGCACGATCACAATGTGCATTATGGTCTAGGTCAGCCAATTCATTCCTTGCCCGGTACGCTGGAGACTTGTACGAATTCCTTTTTGAAGCATACTTGAGGATAAAATTTTGAAAGTTTTCCAACTCTGATGTACTTCTGAAATTAAACATTTACAAAATATTATTACCGGTATATGATGCTTACCATATTTGCGGGGTAAAACGTCTTGTGAGATCTCAACCCTCCCCTATACCTTCATCATACTCTAATGAAACAATGCCAAATGCAGAGCAATTCATGCTTACCCTTTCTGAGCACCAAACGATACGACCTGTTCTTGTGGGAGTTTACATGACTCGTGCTTTAGTTTTGGTCATGTTTGTGTCCAATTATGTGGTCGTTTTATTTTCTTTCGATATTGTTACAAATGTTCTAATTTTGCTATGTATTTTTCTGCTTATAGCTTACCGGTATATTATTTGACATTTACCCAATATCTTTTTTTCCCAAAATCTGAACACGAGTATTTATAATTGTGTGTCAATCTGTCAAGAATACTCACTCAAATTGATAAATAAAACTGCTGGATTTGTCAAATGCTTTTTTCTTCTATGCCCGACATTTCAACTTCTGTCCTAAAACAAAAAAAATATAAAACTGACATGTGTAGCTGTTACAAAATAGCCTGGCTTTGTATATTACAAAAAGGGTGCACTCGACTCGCAGCCGCAAGTGATAAAGTTTATCAGTTGCTTGCCCATGGTCGGTGGTTCTGTCCGGCTTCCTCAACCATTAAAACTGGTCGTCATGATATAGTAATATAGCTAAAATATTGCTGAAAGTGGTGCTAAAACACCAAAAATCAAAATCATGTTACACAATACTTGCATTTTACTTGAGTAAATCTTTATTTTATTCAATGTAATGAAATATTGTCAGATTTGTCAAACCTAAAGTGCATATATGAAAATTAAAAGCATCATTCATGGTGTAAATATATAGATTACACAACAAGACCCTGTTGATTTATATCGTATTTAATTAATAGAATTATCTCCCAGGAGCAAAGCTCTGTACTTAGGCTTAGCTAAATTTGGCGTTACTGTTCAGGCCCTCAATTGTTCTCTCTGAGTTTCAGTCTTTCTACTGCTTTTGTTTTTCAATTTTTCAAATGTTTTGATTCTAGCTGTAAGAAAGTGACATATATAATATTGTTTAAAATACCATAAACAGCAATAAAATTTATATATACTTTCACTATGTTGTTTTATTAAACTTACATTCTACCAATCTCATGTTCTGATGCTGAAATCTCAGAAACATCTGCAACAGTAATGTTGGACTTCTGATGGGCACGTTCTGGAGTGGATGTAAATGCAGCACATGCTGTATTATCAGACAATGGCACACTTGTGGCAAACACACTATCATCTTTTAATTTAAGATATTTTGCTGTTTGTATCTCCTGAGTTTTCTCATCATACATGTAGCTAAAATTGACAATAGGAATATTGCAAAATTGTAAAAAGACACCAATAATGAAGATCTGTGATAGTGTGACTACTAGTACAGTTATGGGCAGAAGGCCCCATTTCTGGGATGCCTTGATTGAGGAGCAAATACTTTATTTTACACTAATTTGGGACTTACTCTGTTACTGACTATAAATAATATAATATTCACAACAATACCCCCCCCCCCCCCCCCCACCCATAATGTTTCCCACAAAGGTTGTTAGAATATATGCTTAATTAAAATACATAAGAATTAAAGCAAAATTCGATACAAAACACTACAGAATATTATTTGCAATTTATGACGCCGTATTAAAAGCGATAATTTATATTTTAAAAAATCCCTTTGACTGGCCTCAATATTTTCGTCCCGATTTTACCGTTGGTATTTGACAGATTTTATCACCTATTTATCGGCAAACGATTCACAAGTTTAGTACAGGACCACCCAATGATCATTCCTGCAAAGTTACAATTCAATTGGCTTGGTGGTTTCTGACAAGAAGATTTTAAAAATTTTAGCCAATGAGAATACATTATGGACCCTGGCAGCCATGTTGGATTTCAAATCAGCAACACAAATCTGGTAGAGGACTCTCCAATGAACATTTCTGGCAAGCTTGGTTCAATTCTGTTCAGTGGTTTCAGAGAAGAAGATTTAAATGTGAAAAGCTAACGGACGGACAACGGACGCTTAGCCATGACAAAAGCTCACATGGCCTATGGCCAGGTGAGCTAAAAAGCAGAGATGAAAGTGCTACCTGATGAAACTAGAGGCTCAGGTGAGCCTGTATCGCTCACCTGACATAAATAAGTCCTCTTAAGAATGTCTGCATACTGAATACATCCAAGTTACTATTCAAATCCCATACTGCCATAGGGTTCTATGTTAAAACTATGTCTGCTCATGGCAGCCATCTTGGATGGAGGTCGTGGTCACCAGACACAATTTTGAAAGTATACTACCCAAGGACCATCCATGCCATGTTTGCTTTAAATTGGCTGACTGGTTTCAGAAGAGAAGACTTTTAAACAATTTTCCCATAGGGTCCTATGTTAAAACTATGTCTGCTGACGGTGGCCATTTTGAACCGAGATCGGGATCACTGAACACAATTTTGGAAGTTGACCACCTAAGGACCATCGATGACATGTTTGCTATATTGGCTTACTAGTTTCAGAGGAGAAGATTTTAAAACATTTTTTCCCATAGGGTCCTATGTTAAAACTACAGTATGTCTGCTGAAGGTGGCCATCTTGGATGGAGGTCAGGGTCACTGGACACAATTTTGAAAATTGACCACTTAAGGACCATCCATGCCATGTTTGCTTTAAATTGGCTTACTGGTTTCAGAGAAGAAGATTTTTAAATATATTTCCCATAGGGTCCTATGTTAAAACTATGTTCGCTGATGGTGGCCATCTTGGATGGAGGTCGGGGTCACAGGACATAATTTTGAAAGTTGACCACCTAAGGACCATTCATCCCATGTTTGCTTTAAACTGACTTACTGGTTTCAGAGGAGAAGACTTTTAAACATTTTTTCCATAGGGTCCTATGTTAAAATTAAGTCGAGTCATGGTGGCCATCTTGAATTTCCGATCAGCAAACGATTCACAGGTTTAGTACAGGACCACCCAATGATCATTCCTGCAAAGCCACAATTCAATTGGCTTAGTGGTTTCTAACAAGAAGATTTTTTAAATTTCGACCAATCAGAACACATTATGGGCCCTGGCAGCCATGTTGGATTTCCGATCAGCACCAAAAACAAAAATCTTGTATATGACCATCCAATGAACATTTCTGCCAAGTTTGATTCAAATCTGTTTTGTGGTTTCAGAAAAAAAGATGAAAATGTGAAATTCCCATAGGGTCCTATGTTAAACTAAGTCGAGTCATGGTGGCCATCTTGAATTTCCGATTGGCAAATGATTCACAAGTTTAGTACAGGACCACCCAATGATCATTCCTGCAAAGTCACAATTCAATTGGCTTAGTGGTTTCTAACAAGAAGATTTTTTAAATTTCGACCAATCAGAACACATTATGGGCCCTGGCAGCCATGTTGGATTTCCGATCAGCGCCAAAAACAAAAATCTTGTATATGACCATCCGATGAACATTTCTGCCAAGTTTGATTCAAATCTGTTTTATGGTTTCAGAAAAAAAGATGAAAATGTGAAATTCCCATAGGGTCCTATGTTAAACTAAGTCGAGTCATGGCGGCCATCTTGAATTTCCGATCGGCAAACGATTCACAAGTTTAGTACAGGACCACCCAATGATCATTCCTGCAAAGTCACAATTCAATTGGCTTAGTGATTTCTAACAAGAAGATTTTTAAAATTTCAACCAATCAGAACACATTATGGGCCCTTGCAGCCATGTTGGAATTCCGATCAGCGCCAAAAACAAAAATCTTGTATATGACCATCCAATGAACATTTCTGCCAAGTTTGATTCAAATCTGTTTTGTGGTTTCAGAAAAAAAGATGAAAATGTGAAATTCCCATAGGGTCCAATGTTAAACTAAGTCGAGTCATGGCGGCCATCTTGAATTTCCGATCGGCAAACGATTCACAAGTTTAGTACAGGACCACCCAATGAGCATTCCTACAAAGTCACAATTCAATTGACTTAGTGGTTTCTGACAAGAAAATTTTTAAAATTTCAGCCAATGAGAACACATTATGGACCCTGGCAGCCATGTTGGATTTCAAATCAGCACCAAAAACACAAATCTGGTAGAGGACCATCCAGTGAACATTTCTGGCAAGTTTGGCTGATTTCTGTTCAGCGGTTTCAGAGAAGAAGATTTAAATGTGAAAAGCTAACGGACGGACGGACGCTTACCCATGACAAAAGCTCACATGGCCTATGACCAGGTGAGCTAAAAAGAGCCCCCCCCTATACAATGCCAAAATAACCCTCATTTTCTAGCTGTTCGGACCAAGTTTGGCACATTTTATTTCCAAATAGCTTGTTAAAAGGAAATCCGCTATTGTGAGGAACATGTTCATCTCTGAAATAGTTAACAGGATCCCCCAAAAATACCTGATGTCTATTAAATTTGGGTGTCTATTTACAAAACACAAAATATTTCCGTATGCTTTTAAGGTAAATGTCAAATATATATATAACTACCAAAACATCTCACTACTATGTAGCAATATTAAAATGGTCTTGTCATGTTATACTTTACATATTCCCTAACTTAAAATATACTCTTTCCTTTATAATAGCCCCTCTCTCTTAATAAAATGACAAAACTTTATTGCTGGCCAACTTCTCATTAAAATGGAAAAGAAATGTTTACATAAACATTACATTATATATTTGTACAATTGTAGAATTCTATGCAAAAAATGAAAATGTCACTAAAAAGTTCAATTGACATACATGTATCATGTATTAACGATTTGAATATAAAATAATACATTTTTTTATAGGAATTATTTCCCTTACAAGAGGAAAAATAGTACCCGTGATAGCAAAAGTTACAGGAAGGACAAATACTTTGAATTTTCCTATATACTTTGTAGCTATTTGAACCTTGTAAAAAAAAAATCAGAGTATAACTGAATAACAAATAGAAAATTCACAATTATGAAAAGAAGTTGAAACAGTGATGGTCTACAATTCTACCAATATCAACAAAAGGAACAATCGCCTCTGACCTTAACTCACTGAACACAAATCAAAAGAGAACACAACATACAACCTTAGAAATCCAGGGCTTGAATTGGGACAGGCACAACAATGTGGTGGGGTAAACCTGTTAATGGTATCACAATCCTCCCCTCTAAATAACTGGATCTCCAATGGCAATACATGTATAAACCAGTTAATGGTATCACAATCCTCCCCTCTAAATAACTGGATCTCTAATGGTAATACATGTATGAACAATTGATAAAAGACAGGTCTGCACAGATTCTATTCCTATCAAAAAATTCACATACTATAAAAAAAAAATGAATGACAACATAAACATGGTCAGTACAATAGCATGGTCAATGAATGGGATCGAGGGGTTAACTTTATGAAAATATATTAATTCTTTTTTAACCTCAAAATGACCAAATGATTTTAATGGGAAAATGTACAAAAAATATCTGAATTTGTGCTGCAAATAGACAATGCCATTGATAAGATTATGATGTTTTTGAGCACAAACATATTGTGTTATTGTCAGTTTTTACTGATCATGACGATCGAGTATTTTAACATACAGTCAAAGCTGTTTAAACCAGTTTGTGATCAACATACGTGTTTGGAAGAGACAAGTGTTCGGTTTATACAGGTTAAATTAATAAATATTTCCAACAGTGAGACTCTCGATATATACAAGATTTTTTTTTCAGGGTTCTGTATAGACAGGTTTCACTCTATAGCAAGAAAGACATAGGCATTGATGATCATATTGAAATGTGAGAGACTGGTTTAGTTAAAATGTACTTCTTTAGATGGTTTTCAGATATATATATATATATAAGGGAGTGGATGTAGTCGAGTGGTCTAGGGCGCTGGACGTAAGGCTAAGTGAATAGTGCTGCAGTGTATCAATGGTGTGGGTTCAAATCCCGTCGAGGGAAGAACAAAAATTTGACAGCTCTAAAATCTAATTCTAACACTGTTTGGTTTAATTTTCAGACGTATATATATATACATGTATGTAGCTTTAGGAATTTAGACATACAGTCAATCTGTGTATGTTGCAGTCAAAAAACAACCAATTATTTTTATATTTCAAAACTATAGATTATCAAATCAAGCTAACTTTGTTTTACACCTAAAGATATCAGAACGATATGTCCAAAAACAGTATGAGTTTAAAATGTCTAACTTTATTTAAATTAAAGTTAAAAACATATTTCACCAAAAGACGTTTGTCGACTATTCACAATCAACCAAAAACCATAAATCTCCGAAATCTCTTAAGTTTGACAATATACAGTGAAACCTGTCTAAGTTGAACTTACCTGAGGCCCACTGACTTGTGTTTGTAATAGACAGGTGTTCTGGTTATATAAGTTAAATTAACAAGATGTCCTACATTGGGATGTGATTTAAAGTTTGATTTATACAGGATTATAAGTTAATTCAGTGTTCAGTTTATATTAGACAGGTGGACTGTATTTAGATGTGCTCTGTGTACATGTAGGACCAACCATGCATGCAAAATTAAAAAGTAATCAAGTTCAAATTGGTTGATTATTATTCAATAATTTCAAAGATGAGAACAAGTTTTGATTGGCACAAATTATTAAGAGGAGAAAATAGATTTAACGTAGGACAATTTTGACGTACTGCGCGACAGCCAACCACCAACTACGGCTAACAAGCTATTGCTCAAAAGTTGCTGCACAAAGTTAATGCAAGCATGGAGAACGGCATTCTAATAATATAAGGCGCCTATGTTGCTTTGTCCTTTGCAATGTAATTGGTACCTCTAGCAAAACCATTGTATACAACTAAGGAGGGTTTATTATTCACAAGTTAGATATAATATATGTTCTATTGCTATACCCCAAGGGAAACATCGAGTGTAATCCATGTGATCAGAAAGTTTCCTTTGTTTCCAATAGTCAATCCTGTATTAAGAGGTCACCTTTGGGACCAAAAAGTGGTCTATTAAGACAGGTGACCTCTTAAAAGAGGTTCAATTCATATAAAATTTTCTATGACATGACAAGGCACAGGTGACCTTTCAATACAGGTGACTGCATGGAGAGGTTTGACTGTAATAAATTGGAATAAAAGGTCATGAAAGTTTTATGTCTACAATAATTGCTGGCCATCACATAGCTAAAGCAAGGGCAATAATCAAATTATATTTTGTTTTTTTGTTGTTTTGTTTTTTCTTTTATAATTTACCTACATGTATGGCAAGTCCAACACCTGTTTCTTTAACTTTATTCAAATGTTTTCTCCCTGTTCTATGTTGTTGTAATTGTTCTTGAGAATTCAAGCTCACATCACATATCTGACAACCAGAACCAGGCATTTTCTAGATCTGTGCAAATAAAAAATATAAATACTTTAATCTTGAAAACATGCTATTTCTAATGGGTTGTTTACATTGGCATACATGGAACATTAGGGGTGAGTGAGTGATTGTTATTATACTTCACTATCTGTTTTCCTTTATAAATACATAACAGTAGTGTTGCTATGTCATCCTAAAATCAACTGCATGACTATTCCCCCTGGTGGTGCCGGTAAAAAATTGTAGGACTATTCCCCTCTGTATTCAGCAATCATATTTCCCGGACTTTTCTAATTCATTCATCTCATTAGTTTAAATTAAATGACACCATGCAAGTCCTCAGACTTTTTCATTGCGCAAGCTAAAATCCAGACGGCAGACAACAAGTAAACAATGACTATTCCCCCCTGTGGTAATTTCAGCAATCATATTTCCCAGACTTTTCTAAGTCAATCATTTCATTGATTTAAATTAAATGACGTTTATATAACGGAATGATCCTATCATCCTCTAATAGAGGACAAATGTCAATATCCATACAAAAAAGAACTAAATAAAAACTGTTTTTTTATCATTAATTTCTTCTTCAAATACACAGACATGAAAATGCAATAGCTTAAAAAAAACCACTAACAAAGTAGACTAGCAATCCATCAGAAAGGGCCTTTGCTCTTACTCCTTAAAGCTGCATGCTTAGAGGAGCATAGAAATCAATAATGATCATTATCTTTTACTGTAATCTTGTTGAGATTAGGATTCCGAAGAAATTTTCAATCTGTATCTTCATCTTAGGATTCCTAATCTCAACTCCAATTTCTTGTTTGTGCTATTTCGTCACTTGTGTAAAATCAGACACCATTTTTGAACAGATTTTAAACACTTGTTACAAGCTGAAAACAATCAACACTGGATATTCACAGCAAGGTACATGTAGCTGGTCAAATCGCCCCCACATTTATCAAAATCGCCCCCACATTAATCAAAATCGCCCCAACATTTAAAAAAATAATGATAATTATTATTATTATTATTACTATTATCATTTATTAGTTTTGACAATGAAAAAATTACAGTACATGTAATCGGAAACATTGTTCAATTTTTGTTTAACATTTATTTCTGACGTAAAATGACGTATTGTATCACTTGTGAATGTATGTTGTGTTTATATACTTAATGGTTTATGGTAATAAAGAATTGAATAATAAAAAGAATGTCTTTAATAATTAATATCTTCTTTTAATCAAGCATTTCTTTGTAAAATATAGATGCACTGTTTGTGTAATAATTAATGTTTTATTCAGTATATCTTTTTAATACAATCTTTTTTTATCAGTATCTCATGCATACATGTATATAATGTATTTCTATATGATTAAAGTGTCTGGCAGGTCAAAATTGGCTGGGCATCAGATTCTTTTATAACTGTATATTATCTTCTCTATATTTGATGTGTGACACTATAATAAAACATATTATTATTATTATTATGTCCCTTTTTTTTTTTTTTTTTTTTTTTTGTATTTGCTCTAATCTAAAATGATGATTTTTTTTTATTGTGTCAAGGACCCATTATCCTGATACCGAGCCAACCAATATTTGCTCTTTCTTCTTAAAGGCTTAATACTGTGTGCTTAGTGGGGAAGCTACAAATACCAATTTTATAGTCTTTGGTTTACCCGATCGCGACTCAAACCCACGATCTACCGCACTCGAGGGGTGCACGCTAACAAGTACACCAATATTTCAATTAAAACTCCACAATGATACAAAAAATATTAATGATATAATACATTGCGATTATCAAACTGATTTTCAAGCAATAATATAAAAATATTGATCTCAAGTTAACTGCCTTATAAAAGCAATTATGATTCGGTTGGATCCCTCATGATTTTGTTTTAATGAAAACATAGAGGGCAAAATTATTGTACGATTTTATGTTCAAATTAATTTCTTCATTATTCTAATTAAAATTAATGGGGGCGATTTTGATAAATGTGGGGGCGATATTGACAGGGTGATTTTGCAGTGGGGCGATTTGACTTGCATTCCACAGCAATACTGATAGGCGAGTTACAGAGCAGAAAATTTCTTTGGAAGTTTACTCTCAACGAGATTATAATAGTGGGATCTATTTGAACTGGTGAAGGCAGTCGAAAAAATGTAGACTTACATTTAACATACAAGATATTGTATTTCCAAATCATGGGCCCCATAAGGGCATTAAAAGTACAAACATACAAAGAAAGAATAATAATTATATAGAGTACAGCTACACAATGACATATTCATCAATTTAACATATTTTTAGTGACATTTGACTAATATGTCACATATTTAAAGTGAACTGTTATGACTATTGAGTACAATTTTTTTTTTTCAAATCGAGAAAAAAATTCAAAAAGGGAGAGGTCCTTTCTTCAATCAAGACTCGAGTGCTGCTAGCAAATCAAATGCAGTGTATATCGGTTTAAACAAATTGACAATGACTGATGCTAGCAGATAAAACGGAAATATCTTGTTAGAGGACCTTCTTTTTTTACACCAAACCACATATGTTATGTACGGTACCCAATATATGTTTCAGTGTCTCGTCGTTACTTTTTTTTTCATCAAATTTTCAAGACCGGATTTGGTTCCGTTCTTTAGTTTGATCATTAAACAGTAAAGTGTTCATTTTCTTTTCAATTACATGTTTTATTAGTAAACCCAATCTGACATTTCCATTTGTCGGATACTGACGGGAGAAAGAGTGGACCGACTTTTAGTTGGATGCTGACCTACATGTACCATCCCAGATGCATCTGTATACAAGGTTGGATGATCCTACCATTTATAGTTCCTGAGATATGAACTCAGATGTAAATTTTAATGTAAGTCAATGATATCCATTCTCTTTCTAATAAGTAAAATTTACGTACTTCGTCCTTAATGTTATTACCTATAATTTCGTCTTCAATCTCCATACCAATGCTAAGTTGTTTTTTATGCTTGTCTGTGCATATTCTGCAAACAGCTGAAAATAAGAATAGAACAAAATTATTATCTTGCTTAATACATGTAATAAATTACATTATTATACTTCATGCCAGAAACTACTGTGATATTTGGTACATTAATCATTGGCATATAAATTCCAACCTCTCCAGCAAATACAGCATATGAACTACAGTAATGTGCAAGTACGGCTTTAAATCGTAAATGTCACGTGAGTTCAGGCCTCTACATTAATATATTTTTCAACTTGTCCCTTCGGATAACTAACTAAAACTAGAGGCTCAGGTGAGCCTGTATCGCTCACCTGACATAAATAAGTCCTCTTAAGAATGTCTGCATGCTGAATACATCTAAGTTACTATTCAAATCCCATACTGCCATAGGGTTCTATGTTAAAACTATGTCTGCTCATGGCAGCCATCTTGGATGGAGGTCGTGGTCACCGGACACAATTTTGAAAGTATACTACCCAAGGACCATCCATGCCATGTTTGCTTTAAATTGGCAGACTGGTTTCAGAAGAGAAGACTTTTAAACAATTTTCCCATAGGGTCCTATGTTAAAACTATGTCTGCTGACGGCGGCCATTTTGAACCGAGATCGGGATCACTGAACACAATTTTGGAAGTTGACCACCTAAGGACCATCGATGACATGTTTGCTATATTGGCTTACTAGTTTCAGAGGAGAAGATTTTAAAACATTTTTTCCCATAGGGTCCTATGTTAAAACTACAGTATGTCTGCTGAAGGTGGCCATCTTGGATGGAGGTCAGGGTCACTGGACACAATTTTGAAAATTGACCACTTAAGGACCATCCATGCCATGTTTGCTTTAAATTGGCTTACTGGTTTCAGAGAAGAAGATTTTTAAATATATTTCCCATAGGGTCCTATGTTAAAACTATGTTCGCTGATGGTTGCCATCTTGGATGGAGGTCAGGGTCACAGGACATAATTTTGAAAGTTGACCACCTATGGACCATTCATCCCATGTTTGCTTTAAACTGACTTACTGGTTTCAGAGGAGAAGACTTTTAAACATTTTTTCCATAGGGTCCTATGTTAAAATTAAGTCGAGTCATGGTGGCCATCTTGAATTTCCGATTGGCAAACGATTCACAAGTTTAGTACAGGACCACCCAATGATCATTCCTGCAAAGTCACAATTCAATTGGCTTAGTGGTTTCTAACAAGAAGATTTTTTAAATTTCGACCAATCAGAACACATTATGGGCCCTGGCAGCCATGTTGGATTTCCGATCAGCGCCAAAAACAAAAATCTTGTATATGACCATCCAATGAACATTTCTGCCAAGTTTGATTCAAATCTGTTTTGTGGTTTCAGAAAAAAAGATGAAAATGTGAAATTCCCCTAGGGTCCTATGTTAAACTAAGTCGAGTCATGGTGGCCATCTTGAATTTCCGATCGGCAAACGATTCACAAGTTTAGTACAGGACCACCCAATGATCATTCCTGCAAAGTCACAATTCAATTGGCTTAGTGGTTTCTAACAAGAAGATTTTTAAAATTTCAACCAATCAGAACACATTATGGGCCCTGGCAGCCATGTTGGATTTCCGATCAGCGCCAAAAACAAAAATCTTGTATATGACCATCCAATGAACATTTCTGCCAAGTTTGATTCAAATCTGTTTTGTGGTTTCAGAAAAAAAGATGAAAATGTGAAATTCCCATAGGGTCCTATGTTAAACTAAGTCGAGTCATGGCGGCCATCTTGAATTTCCGATCGGAAAACGATTCACAAGTTTAGTACAGGACCACCCAATGATCATTCCTGCAAAGTCACAATTCAATTGGCTTAGTGGTTTCTAACAAGAAGATTTTTAAAATTTCGATCAATCAGAACACATTATGGGCCCTGGCAGCCATGTTGGATTTCCGATCAGCGCCAAAAACAAAAATCTTGTATATGACCATCCAATGAACATTTCTGCCAAGTTTGGTTCAAATCTGTTTTGTGGTTTCAGAAAAAAAGATGAAAATGTGAAATTCCCATAGGGTCCTATGTTAAACTAAGTCGAGTCATGGCGGCCATCTTGAATTTCCGGTCGGCAAACGATTCACAAGTTTAGTACAGGACCACCCAATGATCATTCCTGCAAAGTCACAATTCAATTGACTTAGTGGTTTCTGACAAGAAGATTTTTAAAATTTCAGCCAATGAGAACACATTATGGACCCTGGCAGCCATGTTGGATTTCAAATCAGCACCAAAAACACAAATCTGGTAGAGGACCATCCAGTAAACATTTCTGGCAAGTTTGGCTGATTTCTGTTCAGCGGTTTCAGAGAAGAAGATTTAAATGTGAAAAGCTAACGGACGGACGGATGACGGACGCTTACCCATGACAAAAGCTCACATGGCCTATGGCCAGGTGAGCTAATAATAACAAAAATGGAAGAATGTGTCCATGGGACATATAGCCCCTGCAATAAATAAAGTTTCACATGGGAATGGGACATATAACCCCTGCAATAAATAAAGTTCCACATGGGTATGGGACATATAACCCCTGCAATAAATAAAGTTCTAACAGGGCATGGGGCATATAGCCCCTGCAATAAATAAAGTTTCACATGGGAATGGGACATATAACCCCTGCAATAAATAAAGTTCCACATGGGAATGGGACATATAACCCCTGCAATAAATAAAGTTCTAACAGGGCATGGGACATATAACCCCTGCAATAAATAAAGTTCTAACAGGGCATGGGACATATAGCCCCTGCAATAAATAAAGTTTTAATAGGGCATGGGACATATAACCCCTGCAATAAATAAAGTTTCACATGGGAATGGGACATATAACCCCTGCAATAAATAAAGTTCTAACAGGGCATGGGACATATAGCTCCTGCAATAAATAAAGTTCTAACAGGGCATGGGACATATAGCCCCTGCAATAAATAAAGTTTCACATGGGAATGGGACATATAACCCCTGCAATAAATAAAGTTCCACATGGGCATGGGCATGGGACATATAGCCCCTGCAATAAATAAAGTTCCACATGGGCATGGGATATATAGCCTCTGCAATAAATAAAGTTCCACATGGGCATGGGACATATAGCCCCTGCAATAAATAAAGTTCCACATGGGCATGGGACATATAACCCCTGCAATAAATAAAGTTCCACATGGGAATGGGACATATAACCCCTGCAATAAATAAAGTTCCACATGGGCATGGGACATATAGCCCCTGTAATAAATAAAGTTCCACATGGGCATGGGGCATATAGCCCCTGCAATAAATAAAGTTCCACATGGGCATGGGACATATAGCCCCTGCAATAAATAAAGTTCCTCGTGGGCATGGGACATATAGCCCCTGCAATAAATAAAGTTCCACATGTGCATGGGACATATAACCCCTGTAATAAATAAAGTTCCAAAGGGATGTACAGACAGTTAAGTGTAACAGTGTCCCTGTGGCCATAAGTCGGTAGCATACAAATAAATTCATGCCATTAGTTTAAACATATTTATTTATTATTTTATTAATTAATTCAATATAATATTCAGCTATATACATTACATAATAAGAAGTAATTAATAGGATTTGGGAAACAAGTTACAAGAACTTATATTAATCCCTATCCGTAAATTTATGCCATTAGATTATGAATGAACTCACTAGTTCTGAATCCAGAATAAAAACTGCTTTTCTCTGCTTAATATCTTCAATACTGGTAGCACTTGTACCAGGGTGAGGCAATGGTGCACTTGGCTGAAAGAATTCCAGAAACATCTTATTAAATGGCCATGTCAATACTTGTAGGAATATTTATAGACAAAAACATAAATAAACATCAATCATGTGCAAATGAAATATAACCAAGTTCATATTGACCTACCCCCACCCTCCAAACTGGAATAACCATAAACATACATGAAAGGTGATTCAAAGGGAGTTTATGACTAAACAAATTCATAGAGTGTAATCAAAACTTTTTTCAGAAATATGTTAAAGGAATAATTCAACTGAATACATGTACATGTGTGGTTTTCATTTCATTTACTTGCCTGGAGGCGATTCCTTTATTTAATAATAAAGTTGAATTCAAGTACACATGTACTTGCATGCCTTTGAACAATGATTGATTTTTTTTTATTTCAAAATATATAATATTTATAAATATATTATGTCAGAAAGGATGGAATACCTCCTCAGGCTCAGGTGTCTGAAGTTGATCAACAACAGTGTGGGAAACCACCGCTCGCCAACTCGCCAAAGGCGAGTGGAAATTTCGGGTGGCGAGTAACATCCACTTTATACTCGCCGGTCTGGCGAGTAGGAACTTGAAAACGATCGCCACGATAACTGGTGTACAGCTTTAAAATATCAGCTCCCAAACAGTTAAATGTTTCGTTAACTGTGTCATTTATCCAACATTTTATTAATCATTGTACTCGATAAGAAAACATTCCGCCATGAGTCATGACACTTCCTTTCTGTCAATAGGAAAATTAAGTATACAATCCCGACCCCGCATTATTTTGCCAAGGTCGATTTCACGATTAAATGAAATATTGTTTCATTACCATTAGATGTGATGACTTTTAAAATTAATGTAAATAAAATAATTTGGGTTTTGAAATATTTCAAATGAATTCGTAGCGAAAACCTACGTGAAAACATAAAGTTAAATATGTGTCGGAACCGAGTTTGACATACATGTTTTATACCGCGCATTAAAATTTAAAAGACGAAGACAACGAAATTGAGGAAGAAGAGATCGACACAGCTCTTAAGAGAGTGTTGATCCTTCTTGACCAAGTTAATGACTTGTCAAAATCTGCAAAATAAATTGTATTGTTTATTTGGTATTTGTTGGCGAGTTTAAAAAAAATGTCACCCGCCAAACATGGAGAGCTCTTTTTCATCTTGGCGAGTAATAGTTTCAGTCCACTCGCCATTTTGGCGAGTGTTTGGAATAAATGGTTTCCCACACTGCAACAATGAAACAACTCATCTCCGAGGACTGCTGGAATTCCTGGATCTTGTGTTTCTTCTTCAGAACTCTGTAGAAAAGAATTTAAATGTTAGCCCAATAATAGACATAGGCATGTCCAGACCAAGACTCCCCCATTATTGGCCAAATGGTGACCCTGACCCTGTTAATTAGTCAATGAAGACAATACATAGCATGGATTTGTTCCTGATAATGGAACATGTAACAAATTCAAATGACAGTCAGGAATTGTGTAATTGATATATTGTGTTGAAGATTTTTTTCTAAGGGGGGGGGGGGGGGGGGGGGGTATTTACATATTTGACCCCAATATCTGGTTTTTTTGGGGGGGGTGCAAGATTTTTAAATTACAACCAGGACAAGACCATAGACAAGCGGCAGGTCATGATATAATTGACTAGATGTCAGAAAAACAAAACATTAACTTGTCTTTTTTTTTGTGACCGACACATGCCGTATCGCATGATAGAAAATTTGCAAATGTTAAAACTTGAGATTTACTTGTTGAAGAACATCATTAGTACCTTTAAATTGTTGTATATGTTGTTTAAATACCATCAGATTGTTAATTACGTGTTGTTCATTTTGCGTGTTTTGATTCTACTCGGACTATTATCGCCTTCACATTGAAAACAAAATATCGGGAAAAGGGAAATAACTCTGTTGACTCATACCCCTTCTCCGAAAACTGGCTATTTTTTTTATATTTTCACGGAAGTGTATGCAGTTATACCTGTTTGCATCTTAAAATATGATAAGAAGGCAATATTATGTTAAAATATGGATGATGATGCACTCTTCAATATAAAGGGTACCAGGTCGTTTCGCCCCGAATCCTGCCCCCCACCCCCGGGTCGTTTCGCCCCTATTCCCGCTCGCCCCGCCCTCATTTATTAATAGTGCTTTAAAAAATGAAATATGGAAAATACCATTGCAAATATTCGTATTTTGGATGTTGTAAGGCTTGTTCATGGGTACTTTATTTTTGTCTTCCTCATAATTAACATGCTTTCTTGACGTGTTTAATATTATATATTGCTTCACTCTTTGTTTGACATCTGATTAAATTTATACTATTTTAGCATTTGATGCGTAATTCATTAAAAAAGAGGTTATTTGTGCACTTGTACTTAGTCATTTCATGCACTTTTGGGTTGGTACAAAAAAATAACCTTTTTACTGTTCTTGTCACTTGTGTGGTTTTTTGTTAATTTTCAAGAAAAGTTTCGCTTGAGATCTTTGACATAAGTTAACCAAATTGAATGAATTATTATCTTTCTGCATACAACTAATAAATAAATAATTACCAAAACTTTGTCGAAAAAGACTTCATCTAATATAATATAATATAATAGCGATTAAGTGGGGCGAATCGACTCACTTTCCGGGGCGAACAGGTAATCGGGGCGAAATGACCCGGATTCATATAAAGAATTACCAATCATTTGAATATTTGAAGCGGACAATAATAACGTGGTCTTTGCAATTTCTAGAAAAATCGATAAGGTGTATAAGGTTTTGTTACCGATCTTTTCATTGGACAAATGAAATTAAGTGACCAATTAAAAATAAGTTAACAAAACTTCGTAATAGAGATGTACTAGACGCCCATTTTTAGGAACCATATTTGGTACCCCTCTATATTTATCAACAAGAGTTATCTACCGTTTCGCCCCATGCTACCTAAGCATGCTTGATTTCTCCCCCACTCCCAAATAAATGTTCATCTCGTAAAGATAACTATTGTGGTATTAATGTCTGGGCTTCTTATACAAATGTGGAGACATTCAAGAACTTACTCCAGTTTTATTGAAGAGTGGGGTAAAATGGTGCTGTAAATAGTTTTAAACTGTATATACAGACAACTTTTAACGGCCTTGTGTAGAAGCCACGCCACAATAGTTTTCCTGTGAGTTGATGCTGTTTGACGGCCCTTCACAGTATTCCAGTAAATGTAAAGGTGTTCACTTAACAGAAGGGTAAAATGCATAATATTTCACTTTGATACACATCATCATTGTACATTAATGTAAAAAGAATAAAACTCTGAATTTTTATGTTCCGCGCATTCACAAAATATAGAGACAGTGGAAGGGGGAGGGGGCACATTTAGACAAAAATTCACGAAATAATTACTTTCAGTGAACATATTAAATATATTATATCTTCTATTAACAACAAAATTTATTTTGATTTTCTCTTGTTTCTTGTTTTCATGTGTTTTTATCACATATAATCATCATTACATTTGAGCAATGTGCCGAGTTAACGGTCGCCATTACTATTACGCACCGAAATGTCACTGACACTGCATGCCGAAAATGTAAATTCCGCTGCTCCCTTCAATTAAACTGTATGAAACAAATTATGAAATGGTTGCTTGAAACATTGATCTTCATTAAAATAAGTCCCCAAAGCGTCTACGGTAAATATTTTATAATAAAAAAGTTCTTTTTTGCAAACATTACCTTCGTAGATCCGGTAAACGGCAACATAGAAATTTCGGGGTTTCACTGGCTTGTAGCTTGGGATTTCTATTTTTAAAATATCTATTTTCAATTAACCAATGAGAGATAGCATCCAGCGGATTTCCCTTTGAAAATAGGCTATGACGCGCCAAATACTATAAAAATACGTGCCAATCAACTGCAATCGATCACGCAGTGCAATGCAAACACCGACCTGAATTTTCGATTGAAATTCTCCAAAACTACGTGGCCGACAGAAACGATTTATATATCATTTAAAAGCTTATTTAAAGACAAATTTATTGATATATAATACATATGGGTGATTTTCAAAAAAATGAAGACTTTGTGTGACATAGAGGGTGAAATTTCAAATTGGACAAATTTACATAATTTTGGTCGTAAAATAATGTCAATATGATATATTTTTCAGATTCAGTTGCTCAGTGCAATATATGAAGACAAAAATTTTGTTTTCAACTTTTATTAGCAACAAAGTGTTAAAATGATAACAAATACAGACTTACTTCCTCAGAGGTATCATTTTCTTTTGGGTATGGTAAGAGACCTAAATGTATTTCCATTTGATAATGATATGAAATAGGCACATTTTAGTACCAAACTTTGTATATATCATGAGAAAACATTTTCAGTATATCAAAGAAACACTATTTTTACTGTATATTTTGAAAAATCTGGTAATTAAAGTTTTCATACAAGCATAAAAAATATGATCTAATGAGGCTTAATAGTTGTAAATCAATTATTGATATATGCCTAATAAATATAACAAAAGTTAAGTTAAGTTGATCATTGGTGGTATAAACTAGAGGTAACCAAATGAATATACTGTCCATTTTTTGATGTTTTGTCACACTCCTGACACATTTTTCTAAAAGATAAATACACCTAATATCAAGCTAAATGCAATCATTCTTGGTCACAATAACTTTTTTAAGTAGTAGTACATAATATATTTTGACTGCAAAAATGTTTCCCTTGAACATATTTCATTTTTGCATTGCTATGATGTTATTTCAATCATATTTTATCATATTCTAGGTACAGATCCCTCCAAGTGTATCAACGATCAAACACTCAGGTCGGACAGAGTGTTTTGTCGGACTTCACACCGACAAATGTCCGACCAAATTGTCCGACAAATGTCCGACCAAATTGTCCGACCAAATCCTCCCAGGTCGGAGTGAGAGTCTCCACTCTCAGATAGTTAAACTGTAAACAGGAAACGTCCCCAAATTCTGCTAACCAATAAATTTGTGCATAAAGAAACATGCGTATCATAGTAAAGCTGAAGTAAATGAGTGATATACAGTGGTACGGAAAGTATAGATATGTTAACGGCTGTCACGGGCGATATATACAATAATATCCATGAATAAAATGTATTAACATGCAGTACCCATGTTTTAAGTGCACTAGAAGTGAATATTAATATGTCCCTATGTACTCGCGACAATCGATGCCAAGGCCCTTTCACTTGCTGCAGACAGTTGCCGGTTTACGATATCGGGTGCGTTTGCTCTTTTACGTGTTTGCCAAATGTAGGGCGAACGAACCCGGGTAAATAATTCTAATTTATACATTTATTTCTTCAAAGGCAAATTTGGATTAAAATTATTTAGTAAAATTTAAGTTTTATTTTGTTCATGGCGAATGGGTCATAAATCCGTAAATCCCGTTTTTTTCTTCTTGAAAATTGGCAGTCTGCGGAGTCCTGATATAGGTGAAATAATATTTTATTAGTGTATTCTACAGGTTTTTTTTTTACAGTTTACCTATCAAAACATCACCCATCTCAGCATGTTGTCGCATCGTGCATTCATAATATACAAATACACCTATCACAGGTGTGAAAAAAAACGTTGCTCAAGAACCTTTTTACTAAGACTTATAAACATAGATAACTATTCTACGTTTTCGATTTTCAAGCCGTCTTCCAATTTATTTGTACTTAAAAAATAAATTTATATCTTTTTTCTTATATATGTGTATAAATATCTTAATAAAATGAATACATTTACGCATGTTTACGGTGAGAAATTATTATACGTCATGATATCGTTATTTAGGTAAATACTTATTAGACAGATTTTTTTTTAAACCATTTTTGTCTTTTTAATTGATAACTGACCCAAGCTAAATAAATGAAATGTGATTCATCGTCTTCATAATAGTGTTGAATGTATTTATTCACAATTTAAATGTCAACAAATATATTGTTGTGTGTGTTTTAGCTTGTGTTTTCCCAAATTTCAAACTGTATAAGGGTGTACACTGATTAATAATGTGTTGTGTAAACGTGTCGATGATTGAGTTGAAGTCAATAATAATGTATTCATACCAATTTTTAATTAATTAATTGTTTTAAAATTTCCAACACTTCAAAGGGTGTGAATTCGTAATCAGCACTGATTAATAATGTGTTGTGTAAACATGTCAATGATTGAGTTTAAGTCTCTAATAATGTATTCATAACATCTTTTTACAAATTAATTGTTCTCTTTGATGTTCTGGTCTTGAAATATTTTAAACATCAAGCTGTTTTTAATTGTGAGAAAAATAATTATGAGTAGAAGCTGCTCAGTTGTCATAAAATGGCAAGTTTTGACCTTATTTATCAGAAAAAACGCTTAGTATATTTTTATTGTTTATTAATAAAATATGTTTTTTACAGGAAATTCCAAAAGATTGGAAACACTCTATTATAATCCCAATCCACAAAACTGGTAAAAACCCAAGTGACCCCCTCTCATATAGACCTATTTCACTCACCTCAAATTTAAATAAAATTATGGAAAAAATGGTCAATAATAGACTGCAATGGTATTTGGAAAAACATAAACTATATAATCCCAATCAAAGTGGATTCAGGAAAAATAGAAACACTATGGAACAATGTATACGATTAGAAAATGATATACAAAAATCTTTTGTTAATAAATATATTACAGTTGGAGTGTTTATAGACTTTCAAAAGGCATTTGATATGTTATGGAAACATGGTCTACTGCAAAAAATGGTATCTCTAAATATATATGGTAATATGCTATCATATGTAAATGGTTATTTAAGCAATAGAACATTACAAGTAAGAATTAATAACACTTGTTCAGATATATATATTGTTCAAAATGGTACTCCTCAAGGTAGTTGTATTAGTCCGACACTTTTTAATATTATGGTTAATGATCTATCATCCTGTATCAAGAATTGTGAAATGTCTCAATTTGCTGATGATGGAGCAATATGGAAATCAGGTCCTAATTTAAAACACCTACAAAATAAAATACAGCAAGATCTTGATAATATCAATAAATGGTGTTCTACATGGGGATTTTTATTATCCCCAAACAAAACTGTAGGTATTATTTTTTCCAGGAAACGAAACTTAGGTAAATTAGTTTTAAAAATAGGCACACATATACTTGAAATTGTCAAGGAAGTTAAATTCCTTGGTATAATATTTGATTGTAGATTGACATGGTTAAACCATATACAATATATACATACAAAATGTATTAAAATACTCAACTGTATGAGACTACTTACAGGTACCAAGTGGGGTGCAAATAGCTACACGCTACGAACCATCTACTTTGCACTAATAAGATCAAAAATTGATTATGGATGTGAAGTATATAACTCTGCATCGCATGCTGTTAAAAAACTATTAGATAATAAGTAGAGATGGGTGACCCCCCATATGAGGAACGAAGAAAAGGCTTAATAGCAAAGTCTTTCCTTAATATTTGTAGTTTTGATAATAACCATCCTACAAAAAATACCCTCCAGGATGATGTAAAGTTTAGTTTTTATAGTAAAAACATAAAAACTAAACAAAAACCATATTATATAACTGCCCAAGAAGTTCTTAAAGTAAATAATTACATCCCTGATAATATATATTCACACAGTGAGTGTCCCACTCCCCCATGGCATTTACAAAAACCCCTGGTCAAAACCCAATTGCATGATGTTATTTCTAAAAAGGACCTCCCTCATCTAATAAAAAGTGAGGGAGATATCCTTATTGACACTGAGTATCAAAACTTTTTAAAAATTTATACAGATGGATCAAAAGATCCCCAAAATAATACAAATGGTTGTGCATTTGTGATTCCAGAACTAAAGGTTAGTAAAGGATTCAAATTACAACCTTACATATCTATATTTATGTGTGAACTTACTGCCATATTTTTAGCTTTAAACTGGATTCAAGATTTCAAACCATTAAATACTGTAATATTTGTGGATTCACTTTCAGCATTACAGGCAATCAAAGGTTCTATATATAAAGTAAAAAATTACATTATTTATGATATATACAATATTTTTACATCACTAAATAATATCGGAATAAATGTTATTTTAGAATGGATGCCCAGCCATGTTGGTATACTGGGAAATGAATTAGCTGATAAAGAAGCTAAACATTCTTTAAGTTTTAAAAATATATATGTATTTAATCCTCTATATAAAGAGGACATTAAGACATTAAGCAGAGCTTTTTTGAAAGATATGTGGCAAAACAAATGGGACATCAACCTAAAAGGAAGACATTTATATGATATTAATAAAACTGTTTCATTTGCTATTACAGCACCCAAACTATACAGGTATAATGAAATATTATTTTTCAGGTTACGGACAGGCTATATAAAACTTAATAGCTACTTAAATAAAATAGAACTTAACCCAACAAATCTATGCGACACTTGTCAACAGGAAGAAACAGTGGAGCATTTCCTTTTAAATTGTAAACTATATGACACATACAGAAAAACTATGATTGATCGACTTCTACAATTGGGTGTCACTAATTTCAATCTGATTACTTTACTATCGGGCAAAAATTTTCAACCAGTTGCTGATTATATTAATCAAACTAATAGATTTTAATTATATTTTCAGTCGAGAGCTGTACAGAACACCCTCTACACCATAGAGACCTGTGAATAATGACCCTTGTCGAATTACTAATTAAACTTCAATTTAATTTCTAAAATTTTTTTTTTTTTTTTTCTTTTTACTTTAATATTGATAAGAGTCATTAGTTTATTTTAACTATAATTTTTGATATACATAAAATATCATTTTAAGCTATTTATATATATATGGTCTATAAAAACCATATTTAATTCTGAACTTAACTTGTAAATAACTAAAAATAATTAACACAAGTCAAAGTATAAAGAGAATTAGGAACTAGCCATGTGGCTACAGTTTAAGCTCTATAACATAGACTAGAGCAATACTCTTTTTTTTTCTTTTTTTTTTTCTTCTTCTATTTTATATAGTAGATAATTTTTTCCTTTTATATGATCCAATAATAAGTACATTGGTTCAATAAATATTATATTAATAATAATCTTCAGTTTTCTTCCATAAAATCAGTTACTTCAGTAAGCTAATATTTATGACATTTCCCGGTACATTCTAGGGTAAATTATTACTATCAAATGCGATAACATCACTTTGTAAAAATATTATTAAATGTATCATTCCGTAGCTATATATCTAATCAATCACTAATCCTATATAGCTCATGAAATTATACAAACTATCATTATTTATTTCCAATATTAGTCACGATGTTATTATGTTTCATAGATAATACCAAAAACGTGCTCTCACCACGAGGTATATCGTGGGAGAACGGCGTACAAAACATTTTTTATTTTTATTTTCTAGTTAATAACTGGGATTATGTAATATAACTCCTGGTAATTTACCTTAGTATGTAAGGGCTTGACATCTATATATCTCAAAACTAAAGGTAAACACATGTATAACGAGTTGTCATGCGGTGTCTGGAATCATTGTTGGCGGACGGTCAGTGTGGGCATGCGTAAACAACACTAGTTTCCGTGTATCCACACTGAACGTGGGGCAACAATCCAGACATCAAACTGGTAACTCCGTATATAGTAATTAAATCATTTGGCGTAAATGCTAAATACATATTATTATTATTTACTTTATTAAAATAATTATTGATTTATTTTTCTATGTTAACAAAGTTATAATTTTGGCAATTTTTGCGCGGAGATGCTATCGATGTCAAGTACCTCATTAACACCAAAATAGGGTTAATGTGTATCTAGAGGAAGGTCGTAGTGCCCAACTCATTATGATACACTATACCTATTAAACTGGGATTTGTCACACTATTTAAACAACTTGTATGCTAAATTCATAAATGACAGCAATTAAAATTTTTGGTTCACATAATAAATATGACAAACTATATACTAAAGTCAATCATTTAATTAAATATTTAAAATAAACTTCATCATTTACAAATTTCAATTATTCTAAAATCTCACAATATGTAATAATAAGGCATAAAAAGTATGTAAATAATAAGAGAATCCCCAAAAACTCAAATAATTTTTTTAAGGGCGCAATTTCTCATTGAGAAAGTCGCCGTCTAAATCCAAATCAATTCAATTCAATTATTTATCATTAAAACTATTACCGGTACAATGTCAGACTTCTTGTCTTGGGATACTGACTTGGATCTTGATCTGTTGTTAGAAGAATACACCGAGTATGATCCTAATGATAGTGACAGTGATGACTATGACTGCAGTACTGCTAAAAAGAAGAAGACTAATACTACTGCCACACAGCCATTTACCTTGGCACAATGGGGTCCGACCTATAATCCGACAGTCCGATAGTCCGACAGTCCGATAGTCCGACGGTCCGATAGTCCGACAGTCCGATAGTCCGACAAATGCTTTATTTCTTTGAAAGTTAACACTATAACATGTGTAATATGGGGCCAGAAACCGAACCGTTTACTCACCAAAGAAAGGTCCAGAACATCGGAAACACGATATCATAGACGGACAAACAATTGGCAGGGCCACACAAGAACTAAAAAAACACATATATGAATAACACGGACTCCATAAAAACCTGGATCCAGTCGTGATGAACCGGTAGTGTAAGTATGCCGTATATTTTTTAGTAGCGACTACTTCAGGCTTTTTTCAAGTAGCGTGTAGCAGAGTCCAGCCAAGAAAAGTCACTATTGAAAAGAAAGATGAAATAAATGAATACAAAAAAATAAGAAATACAAAATAAAAAAGGAAAAGACAAAAAGAAGAGCGTATCAGTGTTCCCCGCCCTTTATCATGGAATATTTATGTTAAAAAGCAATGTCGACACATCAATAGAGCTGGATACAATAAAGTGTGCGAATTGATTGATTGATTGATTGATTGATTGATTGCTTAAGGTCCAGCAAGCAATATTTCAGTCATATTCAGGATGAGAAAAGTTTGTAAGCAAAAAATCAGAAAGAGGGGACTCTGGGATGGGTCAACATGGGCAACGACTTAACACGGGAACTTGTTTTTCTGTCTCTTCCAACGACAAGTTGGTCCTATTTATATTCCCCGGGATTCCGACGGGTGACCCTGCTATAGTCGCCTTCTACGACAAGCGCATATATATAAAAAGTTACGATTGAAGGAACTTTCCCTAAGTGACCCCTTATATCACGGAAAGAAACAGCATCGGATTATGACAAAATAAACAACTGTGCCATGATACGCCCCCCCCCCCCCCCCCCCCTTTATGACAATTTAAGGTCAGTTGCTCAGCGTGAGAACAGTAATTAATATGCTGGCATTTTTTAAACCAATTAATTGTATATACCATATGAAAACTGGCGTTTTCCAAACTGACTAAAATCACACCTCTCACTTGCTCCCCCTTTTATCAATACAATGTATGTCACGACGTGACCTATCAGTAAAAGAGGTAACAAGTGAGAGATGTCATCGTACGAGGCGTGGGCGGACGGACGAACAGCGGTATGCCATAATAAGCCCGTATTTTGACGGGCGTATAAAAATGAATGGCCGATATCCTGAAATTATACGAATATATCATTTTTGGCCAAATTGTTTTCAAAACTTTCATCAGTTTAAAGCATTTGTCGGACTATCGGACTGTCGGATTATAGCTACGGCCCCGGCACAATACAAGTGCCCAGTTTGTGCCAAGAAACTTAAAACAATATCAGGTTTCCGGGGTCACTCAGAAAAGCAGCATGGTCAAAATCTACGTGCCAGTGATCATCATCGTATAGCCAGTACCCCAGATGCTGAACCGGTAATAACTTCAACATCAGCAATGTCATTCACCGATCAGTCTTTCGGCAATGTATTTTCAGCATCTCTAGCATCAACACTGACCAACATTACCAATGACCCCTTTATCAGCAATCCTGATGAGATGAGAACCCTTTGTTCAGTGGTTCAAGGGTCAACTGATATCAACAACTTTTTATACCAGACTTTTTGCAATATAGTATCAACTTTTTATACCAGACTTTTTGCAATATAGTATCAACAAGTACTGATATAACAGTTAGGCAATATCATGTGGAGTAAGCCAACTTGGATTTCAGATCAACACTATTTAGATTGAATCTTTCGAGTATATGAAAATAATAATTTATTTAATATTCCAATATGGTCCTATTTTAAAGTTATGTCATGTGGTGTCTACCATCTTGGATTTCTGATTGTCACAACAACACACACATTTTGTAAAGGACCATCAGAGGAACATTCCAGTTATGATTTCTGTCAAATGTTTAAAAAAGAAAAGAAAAAAAAGAAGTTTCCCCTGTGGTGATTGCCTTCTAGGATTTTTTTTTCAATTGAAACTCCATAGAAAACCCAATTAAAAAAAAAAATTAATATCCATTGAAAAACCTTTTGTCTTTAATTTAAATTCCATATGTAAAACCATTGTAACTCAATTTAAAAACCATTGGCTTTTACTTGAAACTCCATTTATTTGGCAAAATATGCTAATGGGCATGACCATTTTAATGATGTCATAAATTAATGGTTTATAAGCAGTCCTCCAAATGGTGCCATTTAAATGATGTCACAACTAAATGGTTCAGAAATGGTTCTTGTTTACATAAATAATTTATACAGCATTATGTGATAAAGTTTGTCAGTGAATTCCGACAGGTTGTTTTCTCCGGATTCCTCCACCAATAAAACTGACTGCCTCGATATTACTGAACTATTGTTGAAAGTGGTGTTAAACACCATAAAACTAACCCTAATTATTGCTATTACAATGTGGTACAATTTTCAACAGATACAGATTAATTTTTTTCTGTAAAAAAAATAATCCCAAATAAACTGCCTCAAATTGCAGACACTATCCCATTAAAAGTATACATGGAGTACACTTGACAGAGTACATTTAGATATAATATTTCTTGTTTGTAGCAATTCCAGGGAGAATGGTAATAAAAACATAAACAATTTAAGCTAAATTTATCTTTTGTCAGATTTTACTCAATAAAATGTTTGTTTTCACAGCTATTTGAAATCCACATATATTATTCCCAGGGTAAATGAAAATTTTCATAATATTGTAAAGTGTACCAGCTAATACATATAAATGCATTATCACAAATAAATTCTTTAATTTTCCCAGCAACCAGTGAATGGTACATGTACAGTATGCCCCAGCTTTCCATAATGGAATGTTTTGAAATTAAAATACATCTAACATTGTCATATCAATGCTAAAGTCTTCATCCTGGATCATTCATCATTTTGGACAGAGTTCTACAATTTTGTCTGAAAAAAAAATATTGACAATGTATAATATCTTCATCAATTCTACAATTCTGTTATAAAATAAAAGGGTTATTTGCATAAATATTAATGAATGTTGTCTCTTGCAGAATAGTATTTACTAGTAATTGAATGAGCATGATCTTGACTTTAAAAGAGTTCAAGGTTTCTACAATCAAGCGCGTAGCTCCCTATGCGCCAACACGCAGTTGCGTGCACATCGGCGTGCTAAAAACAAAAATAAAGAGCAAATAAAAATAAATAAATAAGGAATAATAAAAATTAAAAAAAAAGTGGAAAACAAAGACTCGTTGTGGCTTTTTGTGAAAATGCAATGTCATAAAAATTACGGCAGTGCTACCGCAGAGCGATCGTTCAGTGTACTACGTCGGTTGAAGACATATGTACGATCAACAATGAATAACGATAGGTTGTCATCGCTAGCATTAATGCATATCCATTGCGATTTCAGCGTGGATTTAGATAAAGTTATGGAGAAGTTCGTGTCTGCTAAGACACGACGAACAGATTTTGGGCAATTCTAAGTAAATTCTGTCTAACAAAATCATGAAATCAACGTGTTGCTTATGTATTCAATTTACCCATGAAAACACCTCAGAACGCACTATTTTGCATCTAGTCAAAACAAATAATTCTGGGTTTGGTTGCTTGCACTGCAAAAAAGGCTAGCTACGCCCTTGACAATGTCTATCAAAAGTCACTTATCTAAAGACATTTTTATCTTATCCAAAAAATAATAAAATATTGTTTATTAAGAAATGTTTGTGATGCTTTAATTAATGAGGTAGATGCAACCAGACGAAGATATCATTAATAAAAATATTTTTTTTGGTATTGTGTACAAAATATTATTTAATTATTATTAACACAAATAACATACAATGTACACAGTCTTCATGTTTTGTTTCTTGTTTTACAATCACCAGTACAAAAGATTATTGATATAAAATCCAAATTTGAATTTTAAAATGAATTCCCATAATACTATGAGGTAGTTTTCCTATTTCAATAATTATTAAATGGAGCTACCATTGCAGGATAAATAGATAATATTAATAGAAACAGATGACAATAGTGGGTCTGTCTGTCTAACAGGGTTTTGGTAGTTAATATTTGTTAATTTCAACATTTGAAAAAAATTAAAACATAAAACTGAGGTTTAGAAAAGTTATAAGTTATAAAATAATTGTCTGAGTAACATATATCCCTACACAACATACAGGTATATATAGAACTGTACCATTCATCTATTTAGACACAACACAAAGATAATTTTAAACTTATAAAACTGTCTAAGAAGAGATGCTCAAACTATACATGCATTTTTATTATTAAAAAGTGTTGGGTGAAATTGTAAATCAGACAGACTTTATTTGTCCAAAGCTATTATTGCAATAAATCAAATGCAAGAGAAAAATCATAATTATCAACAAAGATTACAATAATGTCATTCAAAGTGATGTGTTTTTGTGTGAATAGTACATAATCATCTGTATTATGTTGTAATATGTTTGTAATAGCCAAAACGATAACATGATGATATACTCGTGCTTACTATAAACTTTACATAGACATAAGATAGGCGTGTCTAAAGTAACGATACACAAACAATAGGCCGACAATTAAAATAAACAAAATTGATGCAGCATATGAACACACACCAATTAATTCCTTTGATTACCAATATTCTGAACAAATTACGCATATTCGATTGTATTTAAAACTAGTATTAACGTATGTACATTTCGGATAAAATAAGATTATTAATTGTGCCTTATTTTGATATTATTTAATATTAACAAATGCTGTTAGTATAAAATGGCATTTTACATGTAAATATTGCACACAACACTTGGATAACAGCATATATATAATTTATATAAATGTAAAGATAAATCATTTCTACATAACGTAATCAAATAATCAAATCAAATAAGTTTTATTTAAAGTCGAAATATCTATAACGCTTTTGAATCGACTAGTATATATCATCTATAAATATTTGCAAATCTCATATTTTGGTAATTCTAATTTTTTCCCCCTTCGGTCCGTAAATATTACTTTTTCGGAAAATGTCCAATATGGCGGTAATCACAGGGGCTAGGTGCGTCCGAAAAAACCCCAAAACAAAACTATATAATACTACAAGGGGGCGAACTCACTTGCTTCCATTTTTCTAAGTCGTCGTGTTAAATTGATCGTAACTTCGGAACGCCTTAATATTTTCAAAAAATGTTTCCACCAGTCGAAAGTCAAGTAATTTTCCTTTCCAAAGAGACCCCAATTGTTAGTGTAGGCCTCCGAACTGCTGAGGTATCATACACGAACCAAAACAAAACGGCGTGAAAATCCGAAGTCGTACAAACGCTGGGATGACCACTTCCCATCTGTGTACAGACTTTCCCATGCGTAAACGAGTCATTTTGACTAGCTAAATACTTTCATTCATTCAAATTATGATAAAATTTCTTACCTTACGCCAATCAAAAAGCCCGTTAGAACTCTCTCAATTTTCACGTCTATGGCGTTTGTCAAGGATGCAAATGGGATTTCTTTCAAAAACAGACTTAAAGGACATATAAATCGGCGTAAGGTATGAAACCCGCGAAATTTAAATTTAAATTTAAATTTATTTCAATACATAGTCCTATAGTAATATGTTTTAACTTTCTTTAAAAAAAACATTTTTGAAAATATTTCTTCGTTTTTTAAGATAATCACATTTAATATCTTTAATGCTGTGTTGAAAATTTAGTAAAACATAGCTGAAATAAAGCTTGGTTTTTGACAGAAGTTTTTCCTTCAGCGTTATATTCTTTTCTTTCCATGAACTTACCGATTTTTTCCTTTAAGCATTCCTTTAATCAGAAATAATTAATGACGTCATAAAGTACACTGACTCTGTTTCCGGTCCCCCCAAAAAAAAATTGCTCCGAAAAACGTTTTTTTAGGTTTTTACTGAGAAAAAATGTAAAAAAAACATTTTCGAAGTGATGACTTCAACTTTACCAAAATAACAATTCAGGGGCTTGAATCTTTCAGCGACTTTGGTCCAAATGCAGCAAATGTAGACCTTGGCCTCGGGCCCTTGACATGCTTAATAGTTTTGCCGTTCATGCAAGTTTTAAGGTCAACGGTCAAAGTGTCATTGACATTTTGTACTTGTGACCTTTTCATAGGTCACATGTCTAGATGAGCAATGGTGAGGACCCTAGGTCGGCTTTGACTATGCCACCATTTATATGTTTTCTTCTTTATGTCTATGCAACGTACGTTTAAGTATCGAGAGTTCCATCCAGCCCACTTTCCACCAAAAGTGTTACTTTATAACGTCTTTCACTTCTCCGTCTTGGCTGTTCCTCGTTATCTTTACCCTGTGACATGTCCTGATCCTGTTGACCCCATTCCAGCCTCGTTATCCTTTCCATCTCGTTCACATTAGTTGATGCACTTATGTATAATCTTTTCGTAATTTTTTTTCTTGGAATAACTTCGACGTTAACCCAACGTTGATAAATAGACAAATAAAATTACACTGCTTGGAAACCGACAGAAAATTAGGGGGAAACACGCTTTACGTGTAGTATCATTTTCAGCAAAATATATTATCCAAATAAGAAATATATTTGCGTTTTTGTAGCTTTATCCACAACAAGCATCTTTTGAGTAAGGCTAATATAACACGATTTGATTTTAAGTTGAAAAATCTCAGTAACCGCTGAAAATATCTAGCTAAATAGAAACTATGCACTAGATTACTATCCCCTCTACTAACAACCGCTTCCTATAAGCTATTAAACACACATAAATTGTTATTAAATGACTTTGAAATTTAGGGCGTAACGATTTTTTTTTCGCCCAAATAAAAATGTCGCCCAAACCCATATAAAATATACCAAAAGTTTCGACCAACCTGCCCATTTGTGTGTATATATATGCTGCAGTGTAACAATGGTGTGGGTTCAAATCCCGTCGAGGGAAGAACAAAAATTTGACAGCTCTAAAATCTAATTCTAACACTGTTTGGTTTAATTTTCAGACGTATATATACATTGTTGTATATATATATATATATATATATATATATATAAGCTTTACGTGAATTGGAATATAATACGTTTACAAATTTCATTTATTTCGACTTGTATTCAGGATCAACACAGTAACTAATAGATAAACGTATAGCCTGATAAAAGTCTAGTACAGTATATATAGATAAGTCTTTAAAATGCAAAGTACAATTTCAAGTACATTTGCATATGCCAATTTGGCTTAATTATTACTTTAGAAAATGTGTTTATGTCATATACATGTAGTTAATCTTTTATTTCCAGACAATGTCGAAACCAATTCCTGATTGTGATATATTTATTGTATTTTACTTTCTGTGTTAGGGTTAGGATTATAGTGTTTAACGCCACTTTCAACAATATTTTAGTTATATCGTGACGGTCAGTTTTTGCTGTCTGTCAATCACTGTAATCAGTTTGCCCCTTGTGGTCACTCTAGTGGTAAAAAACATATCTTATCTATGTCGAAACGGAGTTTTTTTTACACATACATTGTTCTTTCAGGAATTCCTTGGACTTTATTGACTTGGGTTATTTATGCATTATTACAGTATCGTGCCATATTTATAAAAACAATAGACATGTTGCGGATTCCCGATTTGATTCTAAAATTAAATGTCTTTACACGTTTAATAGGAGTTATTTCCCTTAGCAAAAAGGTCGACTTCTATGCAAAAAACAACAATAACAAATATTTCCCAATAATATGCACACCATGGGCGTAGTAGCCGGTGCGGGGTTCAGGGGTCACATCCCCTTCTTTGAAAAGTGTGTGGAGGTAAAACTATGTTAAGCAAATTTTTAGAAAAGCTGAATTTATATCATGGAAGAAAAAATGTACAGTTTATTAAGAGGTATAAATGTATGCTTTGAATCCAAATTTATATGACCTTCTTTGCTTGTCAGTTTCCTCACACTTTCCTGTCTTCTCCTAAGGCTTCCCTTGCCACTTTCCCGTCCACTTCCAAAGCTTGCATCCCCCACCCCAAATACCCGGTGCACTCCTACAGCTTGTCTCTTACTTGCCGGTCCACTCCCTACGCCTCTGTACACAATTTTAATGTTGTACCAACTTGTGAATGTTCTTTTTTACCCTCTGATTTTTTAATACAAAATTCAATTATCTTCAAACCAAAGGAAAATCATCCTGTACCTGGAATCATTTGTTTGTTCCGGCGCTCTTTTTTATCGAACGGGTACCATTTTACACGCCATAAGGGAAATAACTCTCGTATAAAACGTTTAATTGTAGAATAAACTCGGAAATCTGGATATTGTATATTAAACTGTCACCACCATACTCTGTGAAGCGTCCATAATGCATAACCCAAACATGTAGCATTAAAGACATACATGTTTCATGAACAGTGACTTATTAAAAAAATCTATATTTTTTAAGACAGAGAATACCACTTTAAAACAGGAAGATGAACTTCTTTTAGAATAATATACAATAAGTAGGCATACATATGTATGTATCACTTCATATGGCAGTCATATCCTGTAAATAGTTTTATTATCACATACAGAGTGAAAAAATGAAAGTAATAGTTTTGTATGAATATTATTTATTATTTATTATAAAATTACAGAAGCTAAAACCTTTATAACCTCACATTCAGTTAAGGATCCGGGTGGCTCAATGAGTTAGGTACTTGAATTACCTAACAACTGATACTGTGACAAGCCTATCACCAATACAGCTTGGGTTCGCGCCCGGCTTTGTAAATTACAAAAAGGGTGTACTCGACTCGCAGCCGCAAGTGATAAAGCTTACCAGTTACTTGCCCATGGTCGGTGATTCTCTCCGGGTACTCTGGCTTCTTCCACCACTAAAACTGGTCGCCATGATATAGCTGAAATATTGCTGAAAGTAGCGTTAAACACCAAAAATCAATCAAATAAGCAATTTTTTTTAGAAAAGCTGAATTTATAGCATGGAAGAAAAAATGTACAGTTTATTAAGAGGTATAAATGTATGCTTTGAATCCAAATTTATATGATCTTCTTTGCTTGTCAGTTTCCTCACACTTTCCTGTCCTCTCCTAAAGCTACCCTTGCCACTTTCCTGTCCACTTACAAATCTTGCACCCCGTTGATGAAGGTATTTTTCCCGGAAACACGTCATGTACACTATAAATTCGACGTTTACATATTTATTGAATGAGCACTGCATGGAACATATTTACAACCTGTATATTTGTTTCGTTTTATTTACATGTCTTTGTTTGTTTACATCAGAAATGTGACACCGTGTAAAGATATAAAAAACGCTGTATTAACATCGGATATATTGAACTGACTAATTACTTTATTATTATACCTATACCAAGGGAGACAACTAATTACCTAATAAAACGACAATACTGTCAGTCGTGATACGTTAACTATACGTTGAGTGTTTTGATGGAACATCTAGTTGTAAAACTTCTTTAGTATTATATGTATATGTGTATAGGTAAATTTTTATCTTATATTAACATGGTAAATCGTCTAATATAACGCATGTATGCAGGTAAGATTTTCGATATTTTTCAAAGATTTTGGTTTTTTGTTTTAATAGAACATCTAGTTGTAAAACGTCCTTTGCAGTATATGTATGTATGTAGGTAAGTTTGATCTGATATTAACATAACATGGTTATTACAATAATATACAACGTCATGTTAAAGCTCATTCATATGTCAGCATGTCCGTACAATTTGACCTCTTTAATACGGTTTTTCAGGTCTAACACTTGTTGCAAAAATAATTAATTGAAGCCATTGTTTGCTGGAAATATTGACATGCGTAACAAGCACGTATATAGTACACACGATACGCTTGTGGAACATTATTTCGGTAAACATGTTTACCCTGAAAACTATCGGTGCATCAAATGGAACGAAAATAATGCTACTATAAAGTTAAAATGTCATATAAACTACGGATTCCATGAATTATGTCGATTTTAATAAAAACAATAACAGTGATTTTTGGAAGCGGAACTTATCGTAGGATATGAGAATACCCGCGAAACTGAAGCTCTTAAAAGATATTACGATGAGAGAGAGAGAGAGAGAGAGAGAGAGAGAGAGAGACAGAGAGAGAGAGAGAGAGAGAGAGAGAGAGGTTTATGGTGTTTGGCGCCACTTTCAACAATATTTCAGTTATTCCGTGGCTGTCAGTTTTATTGGTGGAGGAAACCGGAGTAAACCACCGACCTGTCTCAAGTTACTGCCACACTTTATCACTTTTTACTATATTGAAAACAACCTAGGTGCAACTAAGTGGCTGGCATTTTCAAGTTAGAATATTGTATTTAGCAAATGACAAAAATAAGCAATAACTAATATTTGTCAATTGATCTGTTATTTTTGTATCAACGTTCCCGGAGGACGACAATTTACAGTCAAAATCGACAGATGTTTATCTTTAGTAATTTTCCGGAAATATGAATGTATGAGAGAACGACAATTTTTATGTTTGTATGCACCACGATTCAGCATAAATATTGTAAAATCACCCGACGCATGTGTGAAGCATAGTATATCAGCAATTTTATCATTACATTGTTTATATATCCAATGAAGAACGTCATATAAGAAGTCATTTAAATTTCATCGGTTTTATATACAGAGTACCCAAACACTGCATACTAGGTGATTAATTTAGACAGTTTTATGGGTTCATTAATGAAAATCAAACTGTAATAAACAAAAGTGGAATTGCTTATCATTCCAGAGCACCTGAGTTCACCACCGGTTTGCAGTGGGGATCGTGTTTCCCCATCCTTAAATTTCTGTGTAGTATTTTGTAAGATCATTATCCCTTTTTTTAAGGCCATTGCATTGTCTGTAATTTCCTTCCATTTATGGTCTCTAGTTACACTTTTGTTATCTTCAACATTTTCGTATCTTAAAATCACTATTTCATTTGAATAAACTTCATATACAAATATATGTACAAACGTTATCACGAAAGAACAATAACATCAAAGTTTATGATCACGTACTTGTCTCTCTGATATGTATTTCTTGGTTGTTTTATCAGGGTACTCCGGTTTCCTCTACCAATAAAACTCATCCCCACGATATAGCTGAAATATTGTTGACAGTGGCGCTAAATACCATAACCCTTACCCTGTATTTTCTTTATTTCAGAAACGATACAGAATATGAATGAAACTAATACTGAAAATGCGGAACTTAATTTCTTCACACAAGATGGACTTGTGGTGACGGTGTACTTATCAATACTTTGCATTGTGGGTATCATCGGAAATGGGCATGCACTTTTAATTTATACAGTTTATTATAAACCAATGAACTGCCGTGTATTTGTTCAATGGTTGTCATCAATAGACCTGTCTGTGTGTGCAATTTGCATTCCGTTTGAAATTTGTGTGATTCATCAATATTCGATGTTCTCAGTCGATATTATTTGTAAGGTCTTCCGATTCTTCACGCATGCTCTTGTGATAACTTCCGGTGTTATGCTTGCCGTCATTGCAATCCACAGAAAACAGAAACTAGGCAATCCCCTTGGGAAGCAGTTCTCATTAAAGAATGCACACATTGCATGCTTTTGTGTACTAATGGTGACTGGAATTGTATCCATTCCAGCAGTGTTTTTCTATCAAACGGAAACATTTCGAACGAAAATACCGGAAGTTGATGTTCACCAATGTACACTCGACAATGACGTCATACAATTCCCATATTTTAAAATTTTCATTGGATTTTTAACATTTCTAACGAATATTGTGTACATTATTTGCCTTATAGCCTATTCCTTTATTCTAAAAGTCATCATTGGTCAGCTCAAGCGTACAAGTTATGTCATATCCGGAAAGACGGACACGCCATTCGATAGTCTAAATCATTCTAAGCAGATAACTATGCTATTTATAGCTACGACAACATTGTCTTATGTTGGATATATGTCTTATATCATCAGTATATGGATAACAATCATAAACCCAGACACAAATACGTGCGCACTATGCACTATTTTCTTTAGAGGATTCTTTCTTAGTAGTGCAGCTAACCCGGTAGTGTATTTGTTTTTAGACAGGAAGTTTCGACAAGAATGTAAACAATTATATCTGAAACTGCTTGGTGTTTGTAGATTTCGCTTTAAGAGTCACGAAATCAAATCTTAATTGTTGTTGTAAGATAAATATGGACATGTATGTTCTTCAGTTATAATTAAATATGTTCGTACCACTGTTTTACGGGACAAGTGAGTGATGATTGTTGTTTAACGCCAACTCAGCAATTTTTCAGCTATATAGCAGGGGATACATGAATTTACGCTACAAGAATTTTTTTTCTCAAACCACGAAAATTGGAACCCACGAATTTAAATAAATTCACAATACCCCTCCCAGCTAACATAGTCGCTCTCAAATCGGGTCGATTATGGCTCATTTAGTTTGTTTTATTCAGTATCTGCTTTCCACTTTTATTATTCCTGTATTTTCATCGGGCATTTCCGATCTGCGTTTATCCTTATATCTATAATTATTCAGGTTTATGGTTTATAACGCTATTTCCAACAATATTTCAGCTATATCGTGGCGGTCGGTTATATTGGTGGAGGAAACCGGAGTAAAACACCGGCCTGTCGTAAGTCACTGATAAACTTTAACACATAATATATTGTATCGCCTGAGTGGGATTCGAACTCTAAACGTAAATGGTGATAGGCACTGATTGCACAGGTAGTTGAAAATCGAATTATTATACTCCACTATCTTTTTTGCTTTATAAAAACATGACAATAGTTTTGCTATTGCATTCTAAATTCAACTGCATGACTATTCCTCTCGGTGGTAATTTCAGCAATCATATTTCCCGGACTTTTCTAAATCATTCATCTCATTGGTTTGAATTAAATGACGTCAGGCAAGTCCTCTGACTTTTTCATTGCGCGAGCTAAATTACCGAGACGACAGACGACAAGTAAACACTGACTCTTCCCCCCTGTGGTAATTTCAGCAATCGTATTTCCCGGACTTTTCTAAATCATTGATTTAAATAAAATGACGTTTATAATGGAATGATCCTATCACCATCTAATAAAGGATAAATGTCAATATCCTTACAAAAAAGAACGAACTATATAAAAAATGTTTTTTTTTATTAATCTCTTCTTCAAATACACAGACATACAAATGTATTAGTTTTATAAAGCACTAATAAAGTAGACTAGAAATCCACCAGAAAAGGACCTACAATTTAGAATTTTGAATTGCACAGTTGTTCAGTATAATAAAACACTAATAGACTTGATATTCGGGTAATAACACTTTTATTATCCCCTCTGTACCAACTATTGCCCTCGGCGTTGCCTCGGAGAATAGTTGGTACTTTGGGGACAAAAAAAAAGTGCTATTACCCTCATACCCAGTCAATAAGTGATAAATAATTCTATTTGAAAATAAACTCCACATTAAAATAATTAAGAAATAATTCATGGAAGCCATATGTATATATTGTTTTTACCACGGATAGGCCTTTATGTCTCGAAGTTTTACCTCGAGCGTAAGCGAGGGGTAAAAAGCTGACATGCAGGCCTACCCGTGTGAGACTTTGTATTTTTCTGTATGATTGTGGATTGCTGTCTCATGGACATTTATTCAACATCTCTAGATTTCTCATTGAAAAATGATATAGGAACAATTCTGTATCACATGTTAGTGACCAGGGACCATTTGAAAACAAGTTAAATAAAAAAAATACATGACGACAACACATGATTTTGCGCATTTATATAAATTATGTTAACTTTTAACACAAGTGTCAAGTACTCATTTTTATGTTCCTTACTTTGCACTCCCAGTCGTGGTTAAAAATGTGACTTGTCTCCTGTCATTGCACAACACTGCCATCAGAGGTCCTTGAGACTCGACGATAGTTGTTTCTTTAGGTGGCTTGACCTATTTGAAACTCTGGGGCATCCCCTTCCTTGCACAAATAACGATGCCCGTTGAAAAGGTACCCCTGTCCCTCAAATAATGCAAAGCAACTATCAACAGTTAAATGATGGTGATTTCCACAGTGAGGGCGAATTAAATCCATGACGACTTTGAACCTAAAACATTTTATTGACATGTATATACAAAATGTATTAGATAGGATTTTACTTGGGATGCAATGCTGCCTTTATCTGAATATTTTTGTTTGAAGTTAAACATGTTAAATGAACCAGTATTTTCGTATTTATGAAGAAACGCGGAGAAGAGCGTCAGTTTAAAGACAGATATTTATGTTCATATTCTTTTTACTCATTGATGAATTGAGATGACATATGATTTGTAATAACACCCCCCCCCCCACCCCCCCCCCCCCCCGTGCATTTCTTTCCTACGGGAATCACTTGAAATCGCTTGCCGTAACTGGAGTAAATTTTTTGTAAGTTGTCAGATTCATATTTGTGGAAGGTTGTCTGATTATAAAAAAAAACATCCATTAGGATATCGAGCTGTGTTCGATATCCCTTTATAAATTTCTACTTGGTGAGTATATTGAGTCTGTGACTCCGCAATAACACAGACTTTAACTCCCCATCTTTGTGCCTTCTTATTTGTCATGTATTGTTTGAGGAAATGTCTTGAACCTATCATACGCTCATCTATGTAGACATTCTGCGACAATCTGAAACAAGGAATTCCAAAATGTAGATTTTTTTTTAGCAAAAATGGTAAATTTGTAGGAAAAGACCTTTTTCGCTTTCGATTGCGATAATGCAAGTTTGTCTCCTTTTTTCGCTTCGTTGCAACGTGTGTAGTTAATTGACCGGACAATGTCACTGTAAGAATAAACATTTTATTACAATTTCATATGAATATTATATATGTATTATAATCTTTATTTTCAACATTACGCCCATGTGGGCCAAGCAAATATAATAAACAAAGGAACAAACACAATACAAGTAAATTATTAAGACATTAGGATACTTTTGACAGACATAGACCGACATAGACCTCATTTTCACAATTCTAATGATTGCTTTATAAAGTCATAAACATAAGACAAAAGTTCAAGTTTGGGATTTAAAGTAATATTACACCAGTTTTGGGTGAAGAAAATTTCCCCCTGAAAATACATTTGGAATACGGTGGTACCTTTACCAAGCTATTCATGCATGTTTCAAGTCGAAATATGTTTCCAACAACTAGAAATCTGCAAATCCGTGTGCATGGAAGACTAAATTTTGTTAATTTTCGGCTTTAAATTTTGATTAGCTTTAACCCCAGAATGCTTTAAAATATAAACTTTTTGTTAGCTGCTCATCACATCATGTTTTTCTGGGTTGAATGTTTACATTCGAACCTCAGTGTTATTTTTGATATTGGTATTTTACGGCCGTTTTTGCATCTATTTTTTGTGCAGTATTTATTTGAAGCCTTTACAATTGTTGATTTTTATGTTCTGTTTTATCATGATTTTTGTTGACTATATAAAGTATTGAAAACTTATTAGCCTTAATCCCTATTGCCATAAGCTCGAATCCCAGTGGAGCAAACCTGGATATGTCTAAATCTAATTTTGTATCCATCGTCAACTAATTCAATCACTTTCTGTGACATGAGCGTGTTTGGATATGCCTCGCTTGGTGGATGCCAAGCAAAAAGCTCACAGACAGACAGACACAGGATCAAAAGTTATACCTTTTCATATTTCAAACATCAAAGTTATACTAAGTAAGCTATACTGTTTATAGCCAATGGTTCCTTGAACGAGTTGAAAATGCAAACATTAAGCGTTATTTAAAACATTCGTGACCTTGACAATGGTATGGTTATTATTTTATTTCTGCAAATTTCTTAACAAATTTTATTTGCAGAAGGTTGTCAATGTTTAAATACAAAAAATATATTACAAATATCCTTATCATTACAAAATATATCAATAAAACATATCAACATAAAGATAAATGTCTACTTTTGACAGCCAGGTTTCCAAAAGGGATATAATTTAAACACAAATCGAACACACCCGTAACACAATCTCCCCGAAAGAGTTCAAATCTTGGGTCACGCGCATATCATTTGCATTACTGTTGTGGAGAACAGAATCATCTGCTGTCAAGTCAAATATTTTGCGATTTGCTCATAATTTCTGCTTTTGAGTGGATTATTCATGTAATGCAGTTGATTTTAGTTAAATCAAGTGGCATATTAAGTAAAAATATTTAATCCAAAAATTTCATGATATTGTGGTGTAATATTACTTTAAGATATAGTTCACTTTTTGAAGAGGTTGACTTTGTGAAAAATCTGGATTTAGTTCTCTAAATGTTTCAAACATAGAATTTCTAATTTGAGAATTTCTTTTACACTGTAGAAAGAAATTATATTCATCTTCAATTTCTTTACAGAACGAACATAATGTTTGCTGTCATGTTATATTTTTATATCGGCCAGTTTCTATTTCCAAGGAAATTTAGTTAAAAGATGTCTCTTTTCAAAACTATTTTCTATTAATAAATAATTTTCCAATTTAATATCTGATTTCAGTTGACTATACAGATATAATTTTGAATTATCAGTTAATTTAGAGAGTTTTTCTTGTACTTTAGTAGTATAATTCTCAAAGACAACTTCCTTAAACTTTTTCTTTAAATTATTTTTTATTTTGTTAAAAGGTCTGTTAAAATTTTCATATTCTGTAAAATCAAAGTTAAATTCTTCAAAATTCTTAGTGGCAAAGGTATACCAGGAATACATTCCATTATCATGAAGATCTTTATTAATATTAAAAGCTTCTTTGACAAGCGGATCAATATCACTCAAGTTGATTCTTGTAAAGTACATCATAACTTGGATTTTTATAAATGAATCTAAGGGAAACCTCCCCAATGCCGACTTTGCTGCTATATTACGTGCAGTTTTTTCAGGCCTAAAACTGACTTACAAAACTTACTATGAACTGACTCATATTGAAACTTTTCTGCCAAAGATAATGTGTCTCAAAAAATATTATTTTTATTTGATCTATTCAGAGCTCCAAAAATAGACAGATAATCACCCATAAACCATATTTCGCTATTATAAAGAAGAACTGGTCTTACTAAAATGTCAAAAAGTTTACATGAAAAGTTATCGGAATAATTTGAAAATTAGGACTTTTAACCCTTTCTTTGTCAATTCTTGAATGGCTTTTTTAAAGTTACCTTTAAAATGTATGACTTTCCCTAAAAAAATATATTCTTTAGTTTCAATTAATGGAACATTTTTATAATATAGTTGCGAAGTTGGCGAGTAAGATTCTTTAAAAATCATTACTTTTGTTTTTTTAACATTTACTGCTAGGGACCGACCATTTAACTTGAAGGGGGGGTGGGAGGGTGGGGTGGAGGGGGGGGGGGGGGTATGGATGGTGTTTTGCTTCGTTCAGAATTTTTTTTCGGGCAACATGAGAGTTAGAATATTTATTTATTTTTGTCGGGCAAAGCGCGAATTTTTTTTCCAGAATTCAACATTAGGTTACATAACAAAAACTCTGAATTTTTCCTCCACCAAAATCAGAATATTTTTTTCAGCAACATTGGGAATCAGAATATTTTTTTAGAAAAAAAACATAACCCCCCTTCAAGCTAAATGGTCGTTCCCTTAGTTGCCATTTATAACAATAATCTTCAAGTTTCTTTAAAGCATTTTGTAGGCCATGGTGTGAAGTTGATAATATAACAAGGTCATCCGCAAAACTTGAAATTGCAATTTTTGATTTTTGGGGTCACATGAGTCATCAAATATTTCGTGCAAGTCATTTATAAAATAATTAAAAAGTGTGGTTCTAAGACTGTCACCTTGCTTAACTCCTCGTTTTAAAGTAAAACAATTAGTATGTTCATTATTAAGTTGAACTGCTGACTTACTAAAATTATACATTTCACCAATTACTTGATAAAATTTCTTCCCAACACCATTTGAAATAAGTTTATATAATAGTCCATTATGCCATAAAGAGTCAAAAACATTTCGCATGTCAACAAAACATGAGTAGATCTTTTGCTTTTTTTTGTATAAATATTTAGATAATAATGTTTTTAAGATAAAAATGCTATCTGTTGTTCTGTGATTAGAACGAAAACCAAACTGCTGCTCTGCAAATAAATGTTCATAGTGTTTAATTAATCTCTCATTAAGTTTGAAGAGATATTCCCCTATAATTATTCAAATCAGTTTTATCTCCTGATTTAAAAATTAGCATAGTATATGATTTTCTCCAGCTAGTGGGATAGCACCCACTATCAAGAATTAAATTAAGACTATATTGTATTACTTCATTCGAAATTAAGTCAGGTCCCGCATTTTTACCAATTTTTAATTTTCTAATACATTTTTTAAATTTCATTAATGGCTCATCAGTTTTTTCATTATAGTTTAAAATTTTCTTATATTTCAGTATATGTTCATCAACTCTTTTTTGATATCCAAATTAAAAGATTCAGGTTCTCCTTGAGATTGGAAATGGTTTACCAACTCATCAAAATTAGTTGAAATATCCATATTTTTATTTGTATTTTCTTCATTTCTCAAAGAGTTTAAATATTGCCAATATTGTTTTGGATCTGACTCCATCCAGTGAATAAGTTTATCATAAAATGCTTTTTTATAAAGATATTTTTCCTTTTGACGATTCTTTTGAGGACTTTACAGTGTTTGAAAAATGTATGCCTTATTTGGAGATTAAAGGGTTGGTGCCTAAGCAATTTACCCAAATTGGTTACAGTCCTCTTAAGATCTCTCACTGCCATGTCAACCCAAGGTTTTTTTCTTTTTAGACTTAATTTTTTTGAATTTCATGGTTCTACAAGATTTTTGAGATAAATTTTCAAAAATATGTGTCAACTGATCTGTTGCACTATTGATTCCATCACAGTTACTTTCAAAATTGGATTTTTCAAAAGATAAAATTTGCTCAATGGTGGTATTTTCACTGAGAACACCAATCAATTTGTCCTTGGAAATGGACTCCCACTTATAAGATTTTAAAACTGGATTTAGATTTTTTGCAGTATTATTATTTCCTAATGTTTTTTTTACACTTAATATGAACTGAAATTTGTGAGTGATCAGATAAATAACTTGGGTCTGAAACTAGAAAATAAATTATTATGCAAATGAGGCCTACATCGGCCAAACAATAATTAACAGTAATGGCACCATACGATTTATGACAGGTGAAGTTTCCGAACATATCTCCAATAAAACGTCCGTTTAACATCCGGAGCTTGGAGGCAATGCAAAGATCAACCAGATTTTGACCTTGAGTATTAACAAATTATTGCTTTTTGTCTAACTATTATGTACGTTTTCCTTTGAAATTAGCGAAAGTAACCTGTCTGATACAAGATGTTGTATCACCACACTGTGCATGGTGATAACAGATTGGCGCGACGTTGCACGAGACGTTCTCTGTCGAAGTACTTTGTCCTGACGTCATATATATATACCATTGGAATGCGGGGGTAAACACATCATTCTAATGCAATTTGTTTGTATCGTCGGATTTGATTGGTACTATTCTATGTAAAATTCTCAATCTAAATGTCGTAACTAAGGGGTTCACCTGGAAGGATTCGCCATCTTGAAAATATGAAATCCTACATGTCATATTTACAACAATGCACAAAAATAATTAAAATGACTACCTTGCAAACTAATTTTAGTTAAATTTATTCAAAATTGAAGCGTACATGAATCTAAAAAACGTCTGCTTTTAACGTTTTAAACTGGAAGTTTTCATATGACGACACGTTGTTTATGTGCCAAAGTCGTCAACAACATTTCGCGGAATTTTAATTTGTGCGATTTTTAGACCCAGCGATATGCAAGAATATATTTTTATGTTCAGTATTGCATTATAATGGAGATAACTGTAATGCATTTGAAAATTTCACGGCATCAATTGTCGATTTAATGGTCGCAAATATCCGTTTACTGGCTCCGCTAATGCATCACCAGTAAACTCAATTTGCTACCATCAAATCTGCAATTGATGCCGTGAAATTTTCAAATACAATATATGTGTCTAAAATATAATAATGTACATATCACAATATAAAATGAAAATAGATAATAGTTTAGGTACCTAATACATTAAAAATATTTTCAAACAATATTTAAAACACTTGAGCGGCAAACAAATATCCTTTTTAACATATACTCTCCCAAAAAAGAAACGCAACATCCAACATTTTTTTCCAAATATGAATTTTCTCAACAATTTGCGTGATTGAGACATGAAAACATGATTATGTTAAAATTTAAATATCCGATAATTGAATTTAAACTCCTGATAGTGGCTGTTGATCACACTTGACCTTTTCGGGTCAACATGTGTAACGCTGCACGAGGAAGGCGAACGGGAATAAGTAGTAGAGTTGCACGTGCGAATCATGGCTTATCTTTAAGTGGGTTTAATGGATATAAAAGACACCTAACCGTTTAATTGAATTCAGTCGTTAAATTGTTTCTCTAGACCCTGCTACGATATGCCAAGACTAGACACAGCTACCCGGAACATCGTCATTGGTCGTCTCCAGGCCAGTGAAACACAACATGCAGTCGCTAGACTTTATAATGTTCACCGGAACACGATTTCTAGACTCTTGCAACGGTACCAGCAATCCGATTCAACAGATGACTGTCAACGTTCTGGCCGACCTAGGATCACATCAGCAGCCCAATATCGCTACATTCGGGTACTTCACCTGAGAAACCGGACCGTGACAGCAAGAGAAACGGCATGAAATGTCCCAGGTTTCCGACGAATATCGGCACAGAAAGTCAGAAACCGTCTCCGTGAAAACAGTTTACGCGCCAGACGTCCTTACTTTGGCGCAGTACTGAGACGTCGGCATCGACTTGCAAGGGTCCGATGGTGCAACAGAGTAGTAAGGGGCTGGGACCTATCCGATCAAAGAAATCCCCACGCTCTTGGTTAAGATAATAACAGGTGTCCCCAATTAAAAATTGTAGTTTTTGTAAGGGCGACAACTCTGTTAAATCCATACAGGGCATAAAGACATGCATATGGTCAACAATTTCTTGCAAACTTTGGTCTCTTATACACATTTTCCTGTCTCCTTCCGTCAAGGTTCTATCTGTTACAGTAGTATTGTAAGTGGTAGAAGTTACCTTATACATAAAAGGAACAATTTCTCTGGATATTCAAGTTGTCAAATCTAATTTTGTATAATTAAACAACATTATTAAGAACAAACTAGTGGAACGTGCTAAAGTGGGTAACGGGTCACTGTAATCGGGCGGCTGTATCGAGAAACAGATACAGTGTTGAAAAAACTGTTGATACTCATAAAATATTAATAAATGCAATAACATTTTATGTTTGTCTTCAAGAAATATGATAGACAAAACCATGTGTGAAGTTTAATGACGAAATATCTCCGATTTCTATGTAAATTTACGAGTTGAAGTTGCGGCTGTATCGAGAAACAGATACGGTGTTGAATAAACTGCTGATACTCATAAAATATTGATAAATGCAATAACATTTTATGTTTGTCTTCAAGAAATATGATAGACAAAACCATGTGTGAAGTTTTATGACGAAATATCTCCGATTTCCATGTAAATTTACGAGTTGAAGTGGGGAAACACCCACAGGTAATTTTAGCGATGTATTTTTATCTTGGATAAGAATAATGAGCGTCCTGATTGGATGACCGATTTAAAACACACTGACTCCGCATGGTAAAAAGATGCATGTAAATAGAAATCTATGTTATATTTATTCATTTGTTTGATTCTGGAATATTGTTGATCATTGATTTAAACAAGAAAAAAAGGAAAAAATGGGGGTGGGGGTGAATTTTATTTGTGAATTTTATTTGTGAATTTCATTTGTGAATTTTACAGTTAAATAAATGTTATGTTTCGACAGTTTAAAGAGAAAAATAAAAAAATGCTGCGACTAAAGCTTAAATCAGCGTTAAAAATTGAACAAATATCAGTGGTTTTGTAAATGAGATTTATTTTAAATAGAAAATCTGAATTTGTTATTTATTAATTTATTATTAATGATACAATTGCATATCCCTTGGGAGGGGGAGGGGGGCTATGATGAAAATTTGAAATAAAAACACAGGACTGGACTTTAAACAAAAATAATAATCCAGGATTAGTTTATTATTAAAAATATCCAGGACCCCTGTGTCCATGATTTTTTTTTTTCTAAAGTTAATAATATGAAATATTGACATCCACACTTGCCTTTTGGACAGCACATTTCTGTGTCCACTCTTGTATAATGAAGAACAAAAATAGAGAAATTGTGAAAACATGAGATCATCACGTTTCACTTACACCTGACTCCCGAGAGTTTTGATAATAATAATTAAGTATGCATAATTATGCAGATACTATAGATAACAAATTCAAATTCAAATTCATAATTGTATTGTCATTAAACAATACAGTTTGTGACAATTATACAAATTATACAAATACACATGTAACAAAGAGAACATAAAATCGATAACAATAATAAATATATACAATGTATAAATAATAAAGAAACATTTCAGTGTGGACTCTCGAAAACTAACATTCAAACAACGGCGGTAGCTATATATTGTATTATTCATGTCAATTTATTACCGAGGCAGTTGACATAACCATAATTATTCCGTTAATTATATTTTTCTTTACAAACTTTTTTCTAAAAAAATAATTATAAAACGACAGAACTAGCATGCCGTGTTTATTTGAATCTTAGGATTGCAGGCTATTGACACCGTTAAGTTTTGACTAGACTGTATAGCTGTACAATGGCTATATGATTTAGCGTGGTGATACTGTTAAGTTTTGACTAGACTGTATAACTGTACAATGGCTATATGATTTAGCGTGGTGATACTGTTAAGTTTTGACTAGACTGTATAACTGTACAATGGCTATATGATTTAGCGTGGTGATACTGTTAAGTTTTGACTAGACTGTATAACTGTACAATGGCTATATGATTTAGCGTGGTGATACTGTTAAGTTTTGACTAGACTGTATAGCTGTACAATGGCTATATGATTTAGCGTGGTGATACTGTTAAGTTTTGACTAGACTGTATAGCTGTACAATGGCTATATGATTTAGCGTGGTGATACTGTTAAGTTTTGACTAGACTGTATAGCTGTACAATGGCTATATGATTTAGCGTGGTGATACTGTTAAGTTTTGACTAGACTGTATAGCTGTACAATGGCTATATGATTTAGCGTGGTGACACCATTAAGTTTTGACTAGACTGTATAACTGTACAATGGCTATATGATTTAGCGTGGTGATACTGTTAAGTTTTGACTAGACTGTATAACTGTACAATGACTATATGATTTAGCGTGGTGATACTGTTAAGTTTTGACTAGACTGTATAACTGTACAATGGCTATATGATTTAGCGTGGTGATACTGTTAAGTTTTGACTAGACTGTGTAGCTGTACAATGGCTATATGATTTAGCGTGGTGATACTGTTAAGTTTGACTAGACTGTATAGCTGTACAATGGCTATATGATTTAGCGTGGTGATACTGTTAAGTTTTGACTAGACTGTATAGCTGTACAATGGCTATATGATTTAGCGTGGTGATACTGTTAAGCTTCGACTAGACTGTATAACTGTACAATGGCTATATGATTTAGCGTGGTGATACTGTTAAGTTTTGACTAGACTGTATAACTGTACAATGGCTATATGATTTAGCGTGGTGATACTGTTAAGTTTTGACTAGACTGTATAACTGTACAATGGCTATATGATTTAGCGTGGTGATACTGTTAAGTTTTGACTAGACTGTATAACTGTACAATGGCTATATGATTTAGCGTGGTGATACTGTTAAGTTTTTACTAGACTGTATAGCTGTACAATGGCTATATGATTTAGTGTGGTGATACTGTTAAGTTTTGACTAGACTGTATAACTGTACAATGGCTATATGATTTAGCGTGGTGATACTGTTAAGTTTTGACTAGACTGTATAACTGTACAATGGCTATATGATTTAGCGTGGTGATACTGTTAAGTTTTGACTAGACTGTATAACTGTACAATGGCTATATGATTTAGCGTGGTGATACTGTTAAGTTTTGACTAGACTGTATAGCTGTACAATGGCTATATGATTTAGCGTGGTGATACTGTTAAGTTTTGACTAGACTGTATAGCTGTACAATGGCTATATGATTTAGCGTGGTGATACTGTTAAGGTTTGACTAGACTGTATAGCTGTACAATGGCTATATGATTTAGCGTGGTGATACTGTTAAGTTTTGACTAGACTGTATAGCTGTACAATGGCTATATGATTTAGCGTGGTGATACTGTTAAGTTTTGACTAGACTGTATAGCTGTACAATGGCTATATGATTTAGCGTGGTGATACTGTTAAGCTTCGACTAGACTGTATAACTGTACAATGGCTATATGATTTAGCGTGGTGATACTGTTAAGCTTCGACTAGACTGTATAACTGTACAATGGCTATATGATTTAGCATGGTGATACTGTTAAGTTTTGACTAGACTGTATAACTGTACAATGGCTATATGATTTAGCGTGGTGATACTGTTAAGTTTTGACTAGACTGTATAACTGTACAATGGCTATATGATTTAGCGTGGTGATACTGTTAAGTTTTGACTAGACTGTATAACTACAATGGCTATATGATTTAGCGTGGTGATACTGTTAAGTTTTGACTAGACTGTATAACTGTACAATGGCTATATGATTTAGCGTGGTGATACTGTTAAGTTTTGACTAGTCTGTATAACTGTACAATGGCTATATGATTTAGCGTGGTGATACTGTTAAGTTTTGACTAGACTGTATAACTGTGCAATGGCTATATGATTTAGCGTGGTGATACTGTTAAGTTTTGACTAGACTGTATAGCTGTACAATGGCTATATGATTTAGCGTGGTGATACTGTTAAGTTTTGACTAGACTGTATAGCTGTACAATGGCTATATAATTTAGTGTGGTGATACTGTTAAGTTTTGACTAGACTGTATAGCTGTACAATGGCTATATGATTTAGCGTGGTGATACTGCTAAGTTTTGACTAGACTGTATAGCTGTACAATGGCTATATGATTTAGCGTGGTGATACTGTTAAGTTTTGATTAGACTGTATAGCTGTACAATGGCTATATGATTTAGCGTGGTGACACCGTTAAGTTTTGACTAGACTGTATAACTGTACAATGGCTATATGATTTAGCGTGGTGATACTGTTAAGTTTTGACTAGACTGTATAACTGCACAATGACTATATGATTTAGCGTGGTGATACTGTTAAGTTTTGACTAGACTGTATAACTGTACAATGGCTATATGATTTAGCGTGGTGATACTGTTAAGCTTTGACTAGACTGTATAGCTGTACAATGGCTATATGATTTAGCGTGGTGATACTGTTAAGTTTTGACTAGACTGTATAGCTGTACAATGGCTATATGATTTAGCGTGGTGATACTGTTAAGTTTTGACTAGACTGTATAGCTGTACAATGGCTATATGATTTAGCGTGGTGATACTGTTAAGCTTCGACTAGACTGTATAACTGTACAATGGCTATATGATTTAGCGTGGTGATACTGTTAAGCTTCGACTAGACTGTATAACTGTACAATGGCTATATGATTTAGCGTGGTGATACTGTTAAGTTTTGACTAGACTGTATAACTGTACAATGGCTATATGATTTAGCGTGGTGATACTGTTAAGTTTTGACTAGACTGTATAACTGTACAATGGCTATATGATTTAGCGTGGTGATACTGTTAAGTTTTGACTAGACTGTATAGCTACAATGGCTATATGATTTAGCGTGGTGATACTGTTAAGTTTTGACTAGACTGTATAACTGTACAATGGCTATATGATTTAGCGTGGTGATACTGTTAAGTTTTGACTAGACTGTATAACTGTACAATGGCTATATGATTTAGCGTGGTGATACTGTTAAGTTTTGACTAGACTGTATAACTGTACAATGGCTATATAATTTAGCGTGGTGATACTGTTAAGCTTTGACTAGACTGTATAATTGTACAATGGCTATATGATTTAGCGTGGTGATACTGTTAAGTTTTGACTAGACTGTATAGCTGTACAATGGCTATATGATTTAGCGTGGTGATACTGTTAAGCTTTGACTAGACTGTATAGCTGTACAATGGCTATATGATTTAGCGTGGTGATACTGTTAAGTTTTGACTAGACTGTATAACTGTACAATGGCTATATGATTTAGCGTGATGATACTGTTAAGTTTTGACTAGACTGTATAACTGTACAATGGCTATATGATTTAGCGTGGTGATACTGTTAAGTTTTGACTAGACTGTATAACTGTTCAATGGCTATATGATTTAGCGTGGTGATACTGTTAAGTTTTGACTAGACTGTATAACTGTACAATGGCTATATGATTTAGCGTGATGATACTGTTAAGTTTTGACTAAACTGTATAACTGTGCAATGGCTATATGATTTAGCGTGGTGATACTGTTAAGTTTTGACTAGACTGTATAACTGTACAATGGCTATATGATTTAGCGTGGTGATACTGTTAAGTTTTGACTAGACTGTATAGCTGTACAATGGCTATATGATTTAGCGTGGTGATACTGTTAAGTTTTGACTAGACTGTATAGCTGTACAACGGCTATATGATTTAGCGTGGTGACACCGTTAAGTTTTGACTAGACTGTATAACTGTACAATGGCTATATGATTTAGCGTGGTGATACTGTTAAGTTTTGACTAGACTGTATAACTGTACAATGGATATACGATTTAGCGTGGTGATACTGTTAAGTTTTGACTAGACTGTATAACTGTACAATGGCTATATGATTTAGCGTGGTGATACTGTTAAGTTTTGACTAGATTGTATAACTGTACAATGGCTATATGATTTAGCGTGGTGATACTGTTAAGTTTTGACTAGACTGTATAGCTGTACAATGGCTATATGATTTAGCGTGGTGATACTGTTAAGTTTTGACTAGACTGTATAACTGTACAATGGCTATATGATTTAGCGTGATGATACTGTTAAGTTTTGACTAGACTGTATAACTGTACAATGGCTATATGATTTAGCGTGGTGATACTGTTAAGTTTTGACTAGACTGTATAACTGTTCAATGGCTATATGATTTAGCGTGGTGATACTGTTAAGTTTTGACTAGACTGTATAACTGTACAATGGCTATATGATTTAGCGTGATGATACTGTTAAGTTTTGACTAGACTGTATAACTGTGCAATGGCTATATGATTTAGCGTGGTGATACTGTTAAGTTTTGACTAGACTGTATAACTGTACAATGGCTATATGATTTAGCGTGGTGATACTGTTAAGTTTTGACTAGACTGTATAGCTGTACAATGGCTATATGATTTAGCGTGGTGATACTGTTAAGTTTTGACTAGACTGTATAGCTGTACAATGGCTATATGATTTAGCGTGGTGACACCGTTAAGTTTTGACTAGACTGTATAACTGTACAATGGCTATATGATTTAGCGTGGTGATACTGTTAAGCTTCGACTAGACTGTATAACTGTACAATGGCTATATGATTTAGCGTGGTGATACTGTTAAGTTTTGACTAGACTGTATAACTGTACAATGGCTATATGATTTAGCGTGGTGATACTGTTAAGTTTTGACTAGACTGTATAACTGTACAATGGCTATATGATTTAGCGTGGTGATACTGTTAAGTTTTGACTAGACTGTATAACTGTACAATGGCTATATGATTTAGCGTGGTGATACTGTTAAGTTTTCACTAGACTGTATAGCTGTACAATGGCTATATGATTTAGCGTGGTGATACTGTTAAGTTTTGACTAGACTGTATAACTGTACAATGGCTATATGATTTAGCGTGGTGATACTGTTAAGTTTTGACTAGACTGTATAACTGTACAATGGCTATATGATTTAGCGTGGTGATACTGTTAAGTTTTGACTAGACTGTATAACTGTACAATGGCTATATGATTTAGCGTGGTGATACTGTTAAGTTTTGACTAGACTGTATAGCTGTACAATGGCTATATGATTTAGCGTGGTGATACTGTTAAGTTTTGACTAGACTGTATAGCTGTACAATGGCTATATGATTTAGCGTGGTGATACTGTTAAGGTTTGACTAGACTGTATAGCTGTACAATGGCTATATGATTTAGCGTGGTGATACTGTTAAGTTTTGACTAGACTGTATAGCTGTACAATGGCTATATGATTTAGCGTGGTGATACTGTTAAGTTTTGACTAGACTGTATAGCTGTACAATGGCTATATGATTTAGCGTGGTGATACTGTTAAGCTTCGACTAGACTGTATAACTGTACAATGGCTATATGATTTAGCGTGGTGATACTGTTAAGCTTCGACTAGACTGTATAACTGTACAATGGCTATATGATTTAGCATGGTGATACTGTTAAGTTTTGACTAGACTGTATAACTGTACAATGGCTATATGATTTAGCGTGGTGATACTGTTAAGTTTTGACTAGACTGTATAACTGTACAATGGCTATATGATTTAGCGTGGTGATACTGTTAAGTTTTGACTAGACTGTATAACTACAATGGCTATATGATTTAGCGTGGTGATACTGTTAAGTTTTGACTAGACTGTATAACTGTACAATGGCTATATGATTTAGCGTGGTGATACTGTTAAGTTTTGACTAGTCTGTATAACTGTACAATGGCTATATGATTTAGCGTGGTGATACTGTTAAGTTTTGACTAGACTGTATAACTGTACAATGGCTATATGATTTAGCGTGGTGATACTGTTAAGTTTTGACTAGACTGTATAGCTGTACAATGGCTATATGATTTAGCGTGGTGACACCATTAAGTTTTGACTAGACTGTATAACTGTACAATGGCTATATGATTTAGCGTGGTGATACTGTTAAGTTTTGACTAGACTGTATAACTGTACAATGACTATATGATTTAGCGTGGTGATACTGTTAAGTTTTGACTAGACTGTATAACTGTACAATGGCTATATGATTTAGCGTGGTGATACTGTTAAGTTTTGACTAGACTGTGTAGCTGTACAATGGCTATATGATTTAGCGTGGTGATACTGTTAAGTTTGACTAGACTGTATAGCTGTACAATGGCTATATGATTTAGCGTGGTGATACTGTTAAGTTTTGACTAGACTGTATAGCTGTACAATGGCTATATGATTTAGCGTGGTGATACTGTTAAGCTTCGACTAGACTGTATAACTGTACAATGGCTATATGATTTAGCGTGGTGATACTGTTAAGTTTTGACTAGACTGTATAACTGTACAATGGCTATATGATTTAGCGTGGTGATACTGTTAAGTTTTGACTAGACTGTATAACTGTACAATGGCTATATGATTTAGCGTGGTGATACTGTTAAGTTTTGACTAGACTGTATAACTGTACAATGGCTATATGATTTAGCGTGGTGATACTGTTAAGTTTTTACTAGACTGTATAGCTGTACAATGGCTATATGATTTAGTGTGGTGATACTGTTAAGTTTTGACTAGACTGTATAACTGTACAATGGCTATATGATTTAGCGTGGTGATACTGTTAAGTTTTGACTAGACTGTATAACTGTACAATGGCTATATGATTTAGCGTGGTGATACTGTTAAGTTTTGACTAGACTGTATAACTGTACAATGGCTATATGATTTAGCGTGGTGATACTGTTAAGTTTTGACTAGACTGTATAGCTGTACAATGGCTATATGATTTAGCGTGGTGATACTGTTAAGTTTTGACTAGACTGTATAGCTGTACAATGGCTATATGATTTAGCGTGGTGATACTGTTAAGGTTTGACTAGACTGTATAGCTGTACAATGGCTATATGATTTAGCGTGGTGATACTGTTAAGTTTTGACTAGACTGTATAGCTGTACAATGGCTATATGATTTAGCGTGGTGATACTGTTAAGTTTTGACTAGACTGTATAGCTGTACAATGGCTATATGATTTAGCGTGGTGATACTGTTAAGCTTCGACTAGACTGTATAACTGTACAATGGCTATATGATTTAGCGTGGTGATACTGTTAAGCTTCGACTAGACTGTATAACTGTACAATGGCTATATGATTTAGCATGGTGATACTGTTAAGTTTTGACTAGACTGTATAACTGTACAATGGCTATATGATTTAGCGTGGTGATACTGTTAAGTTTTGACTAGACTGTATAACTGTACAATGGCTATATGATTTAGCGTGGTGATACTGTTAAGTTTTGACTAGACTGTATAACTACAATGGCTATATGATTTAGCGTGGTGATACTGTTAAGTTTTGACTAGACTGTATAACTGTACAATGGCTATATGATTTAGCGTGGTGATACTGTTAAGTTTTGACTAGTCTGTATAACTGTACAATGGCTATATGATTTAGCGTGGTGATACTGTTAAGTTTTGACTAGACTGTATAACTGTGCAATGGCTATATGATTTAGCGTGGTGATACTGTTAAGTTTTGACTAGACTGTATAGCTGTACAATGGCTATATGATTTAGCGTGGTGATACTGTTAAGTTTTGACTAGACTGTATAGCTGTACAATGGCTATATAATTTAGTGTGGTGATACTGTTAAGTTTTGACTAGACTGTATAGCTGTACAATGGCTATATGATTTAGCGTGGTGATACTGCTAAGTTTTGACTAGACTGTATAGCTGTACAATGGCTATATGATTTAGCGTGGTGATACTGTTAAGTTTTGATTAGACTGTATAGCTGTACAATGGCTATATGATTTAGCGTGGTGACACCGTTAAGTTTTGACTAGACTGTATAACTGTACAATGGCTATATGATTTAGCGTGGTGATACTGTTAAGTTTTGACTAGACTGTATAACTGCACAATGACTATATGATTTAGCGTGGTGATACTGTTAAGTTTTGACTAGACTGTATAACTGTACAATGGCTATATGATTTAGCGTGGTGATACTGTTAAGCTTTGACTAGACTGTATAGCTGTACAATGGCTATATGATTTAGCGTGGTGATACTGTTAAGTTTTGACTAGACTGTATAGCTGTACAATGGCTATATGATTTAGCGTGGTGATACTGTTAAGTTTTGACTAGACTGTATAGCTGTACAATGGCTATATGATTTAGCGTGGTGATACTGTTAAGCTTCGACTAGACTGTATAACTGTACAATGGCTATATGATTTAGCGTGGTGATACTGTTAAGCTTCGACTAGACTGTATAACTGTACAATGGCTATATGATTTAGCGTGGTGATACTGTTAAGTTTTGACTAGACTGTATAACTGTACAATGGCTATATGATTTAGCGTGGTGATACTGTTAAGTTTTGACTAGACTGTATAACTGTACAATGGCTATATGATTTAGCGTGGTGATACTGTTAAGTTTTGACTAGACTGTATAGCTACAATGGCTATATGATTTAGCGTGGTGATACTGTTAAGTTTTGACTAGACTGTATAACTGTACAATGGCTATATGATTTAGCGTGGTGATACTGTTAAGTTTTGACTAGACTGTATAACTGTACAATGGCTATATGATTTAGCGTGGTGATACTGTTAAGTTTTGACTAGACTGTATAACTGTACAATGGCTATATAATTTAGCGTGGTGATACTGTTAAGCTTTGACTAGACTGTATAATTGTACAATGGCTATATGATTTAGCGTGGTGATACTGTTAAGTTTTGACTAGACTGTATAGCTGTACAATGGCTATATGATTTAGCGTGGTGATACTGTTAAGCTTTGACTAGACTGTATAGCTGTACAATGGCTATATGATTTAGCGTGGTGATACTGTTAAGTTTTGACTAGACTGTATAACTGTACAATGGCTATATGATTTAGCGTGATGATACTGTTAAGTTTTGACTAGACTGTATAACTGTACAATGGCTATATGATTTAGCGTGGTGATACTGTTAAGTTTTGACTAGACTGTATAACTGTTCAATGGCTATATGATTTAGCGTGGTGATACTGTTAAGTTTTGACTAGACTGTATAACTGTACAATGGCTATATGATTTAGCGTGATGATACTGTTAAGTTTTGACTAAACTGTATAACTGTGCAATGGCTATATGATTTAGCGTGGTGATACTGTTAAGTTTTGACTAGACTGTATAACTGTACAATGGCTATATGATTTAGCGTGGTGATACTGTTAAGTTTTGACTAGACTGTATAGCTGTACAATGGCTATATGATTTAGCGTGGTGATACTGTTAAGTTTTGACTAGACTGTATAGCTGTACAACGGCTATATGATTTAGCGTGGTGACACCGTTAAGTTTTGACTAGACTGTATAACTGTACAATGGCTATATGATTTAGCGTGGTGATACTGTTAAGTTTTGACTAGACTGTATAACTGTACAATGGATATACGATTTAGCGTGGTGATACTGTTAAGTTTTGACTAGACTGTATAACTGTACAATGGCTATATGATTTAGCGTGGTGATACTGTTAAGTTTTGACTAGATTGTATAACTGTACAATGGCTATATGATTTAGCGTGGTGATACTGTTAAGTTTTGACTAGACTGTATAGCTGTACAATGGCTATATGATTTAGCGTGGTGATACTGTTAAGTTTTGACTAGACTGTATAACTGTACAATGGCTATATGATTTAGCGTGATGATACTGTTAAGTTTTGACTAGACTGTATAACTGTACAATGGCTATATGATTTAGCGTGGTGATACTGTTAAGTTTTGACTAGACTGTATAACTGTTCAATGGCTATATGATTTAGCGTGGTGATACTGTTAAGTTTTGACTAGACTGTATAACTGTACAATGGCTATATGATTTAGCGTGATGATACTGTTAAGTTTTGACTAGACTGTATAACTGTGCAATGGCTATATGATTTAGCGTGGTGATACTGTTAAGTTTTGACTAGACTGTATAACTGTACAATGGCTATATGATTTAGCGTGGTGATACTGTTAAGTTTTGACTAGACTGTATAGCTGTACAATGGCTATATGATTTAGCGTGGTGATACTGTTAAGTTTTGACTAGACTGTATAGCTGTACAATGGCTATATGATTTAGCGTGGTGACACCGTTAAGTTTTGACTAGACTGTATAACTGTACAATGGCTATATGATTTAGCGTGGTGATACTGTTAAGCTTCGACTAGACTGTATAACTGTACAATGGCTATATGATTTAGCGTGGTGATACTGTTAAGTTTTGACTAGACTGTATAACTGTACAATGGCTATATGATTTAGCGTGGTGATACTGTTAAGTTTTGACTAGACTGTATAACTGTACAATGGCTATATGATTTAGCGTGGTGATACTGTTAAGTTTTGACTAGACTGTATAACTGTACAATGGCTATATGATTTAGCGTGGTGATACTGTTAAGTTTTCACTAGACTGTATAGCTGTACAATGGCTATATGATTTAGCGTGGTGATACTGTTAAGTTTTGACTAGACTGTATAACTGTACAATGGCTATATGATTTAGCGTGGTGATACTGTTAAGTTTTGACTAGACTGTATAACTGTACAATGGCTATATGATTTAGCGTGGTGATACTGTTAAGTTTTGACTAGACTGTATAACTGTACAATGGCTATATGATTTAGCGTGGTGATACTGTTAAGTTTTGACTAGACTGTATAGCTGTACAATGGCTATATGATTTAGCGTGGTGATACTGTTAAGTTTTGACTAGACTGTATAGCTGTACAATGGCTATATGATTTAGCGTGGTGATACTGTTAAGGTTTGACTAGACTGTATAGCTGTACAATGGCTATATGATTTAGCGTGGTGATACTGTTAAGTTTTGACTAGACTGTATAGCTGTACAATGGCTATATGATTTAGCGTGGTGATACTGTTAAGTTTTGACTAGACTGTATAGCTGTACAATGGCTATATGATTTAGCGTGGTGATACTGTTAAGCTTCGACTAGACTGTATAACTGTACAATGGCTATATGATTTAGCGTGGTGATACTGTTAAGCTTCGACTAGACTGTATAACTGTACAATGGCTATATGATTTAGCATGGTGATACTGTTAAGTTTTGACTAGACTGTATAACTGTACAATGGCTATATGATTTAGCGTGGTGATACTGTTAAGTTTTGACTAGACTGTATAACTGTACAATGGCTATATGATTTAGCGTGGTGATACTGTTAAGTTTTGACTAGACTGTATAACTACAATGGCTATATGATTTAGCGTGGTGATACTGTTAAGTTTTGACTAGACTGTATAACTGTACAATGGCTATATGATTTAGCGTGGTGATACTGTTAAGTTTTGACTAGTCTGTATAACTGTACAATGGCTATATGATTTAGCGTGGTGATACTGTTAAGTTTTGACTAGACTGTATAACTGTACAATGGCTATATGATTTAGCGTGGTGATACTGTTAAGTTTTGACTAGACTGTATAGCTGTACAATGGCTATATGATTTAGCGTGGTGATACTGTTAAGTTTTGACTAGATTGTATAGCTGTACAATGACTATATAATTTAGTGTGGTGATACTGTTAAGTTTTGACTAGACTGTATAGCTGTACAATGGCTATATGATTTAGCGTGGTGATACTGCTAAGTTTTGACTAGACTGTATAGCTGTACAATGGCTATATGATTTAGCGTGGTGATACTGTTAAGTTTTGATTAGACTGTATAGCTGTACAATGGCTATATGATTTAGCGTGGTGACACCGTTAAGTTTTGACTAGACTGTATAACTGTACAATGGCTATATGATTTAGCGTGGTGATACTGTTAAGTTTTGACTAGACTGTATAACTGCACAATGACTATATGATTTAGCGTGGTGATACTGTTAAGTTTTGACTAGACTGTATAACTGTACAATGGCTATATGATTTAGCGTGGTGATACTGTTAAGTTTTGACTAGACTGTATAGCTGTACAATGGCTATATGATTTAGCGTGGTGATACTGTTAAGTTTTGACTAGACTGTATAGCTGTACAATGGCTATATGATTTAGCGTGGTGGTACTGTTAAGTTTTGACTAGACTGTATAGCTGTACAATGGCTATATGATTTAGCGTGGTGATACTGTTAAGTTTTGACTAGACTGTATAGCTGTACAATGGCTATATGATTTAGCGTGGTGATACTGTTAAGCTTCGACTAGACTGTATAACTGTACAATGGCTATATGATTTAGCGTGGTGATACTGTTAAGCTTCGACTAGACTGTATAACTGTACAATGGCTATATGATTTAGCGTGGTGATACTGTTAAGTTTTGACTAGACTGTATAACTGTACAATGGCTATATGATTTAGCGTGGTGATACTGTTAAGTTTTGACTAGACTGTATAACTGTACAATGGCTATATGATTTAGCGTGGTGATACTGTTAAGTTTTGACTAGACTGTATAACTACAATGGCTATATGATTTAGCGTGGTGATACTGTTAAGTTTTGACTAGACTGTATAACTGTACAATGGCTATATGATTTAGCGTGGTGATACTGTTAAGTTTTGACTAGACTGTATAACTGTACAATGGCTATATAATTTAGCGTGGTGATACTGTTAAGCTTTGACTAGACTGTATAATTGTACAATGGCTATATGATTTAGCGTGGTGATACTGTTAAGTTTTGACTAGACTGTATAGCTGTACAATGGCTATATGATTTAGCGTGGTGATACTGTTAAGCTTTGACTAGACTGTATAGCTGTACAATGGCTATATGATTTAGCGTGGTGATACTGTTAAGTTTTGACTAGACTGTATAACTGTACAATGGCTATATGATTTAGCGTGATGATACTGTTAAGTTTTGACTAGACTGTATAACTGTACAATGGCTATATGATTTAGCGTGGTGATACTGTTAAGTTTTGACTAGACTGTATAACTGTTCAATGGCTATATGATTTAGCGTGGTGATACTGTTAAGTTTTGACTAGACTGTATAACTGTACAATGGCTATATGATTTAGCGTGATGATACTGTTAAGCTTCGACTAGACTGTATAACTGTACAATGGCTATATGATTTAGCGTGGTGATACTGTTAAGCTTCGACTAGACTGTATAACTGTACAATGGCTATATGATTTAGCGTGGTGATACTGTTAAGTTTTGACTAGACTGTATAACTGTACAATGGCTATATGATTTAGCGTGGTGATACTGTTAAGTTTTGACTAGACTGTATAACTGTACAATGGCTATATGATTTAGCGTGGTGATACTGTTAAGTTTTGACTAGACTGTATAACTACAATGGCTATATGATTTAGCGTGGTGATACTGTTAAGTTTTGACTAGACTGTATAACTGTACAATGGCTATATGATTTAGCGTGGTGATACTGTTAAGTTTTGACTAGACTGTATAACTGTACAATGGCTATATGATTTAGCGTGGTGATACTGTTAAGTTTTGACTAGACTGTATAACTGTACAATGGCTATATAATTTAGCGTGGTGATACTGTTAAGCTTTGACTAGACTGTATAATTGTACAATGGCTATATGATTTAGCGTGGTGATACTGTTAAGTTTTGACTAGACTGTATAGCTGTACAATGGCTATATGATTTAGCGTGGTGATACTGTTAAGCTTTGACTAGACTGTATAGCTGTACAATGGCTATATGATTTAGCGTGGTGATACTGTTAAGTTTTGACTAGACTGTATAACTGTACAATGGCTATATGATTTAGCGTGATGATACTGTTAAGTTTTGACTAGACTGTATAACTGTACAATGGCTATATGATTTAGCGTGGTGATACTGTTAAGTTTTGACTAGACTGTATAACTGTTCAATGGCTATATGATTTAGCGTGGTGATACTGTTAAGTTTTGACTAGACTGTATAACTGTACAATGGCTATATGATTTAGCGTGATGATACTGTTAAGTTTTGACTAAACTGTATAACTGTGCAATGGCTATATGATTTAGCGTGGTGATACTGTTAAGTTTTGACTAGACTGTATAACTGTACAATGGCTATATGATTTAGCGTGGTGATACTGTTAAGTTTTGACTAGACTGTATAGCTGTACAATGGCTATATGATTTAGCGTGGTGATACTGTTAAGTTTTGACTAGACTGTATAGCTGTACAATGGCTATATGATTTAGCGTGGTGACACCGTTAAGTTTTGACTAGACTGTATAACTGTACAATGGCTATATGATTTAGCGTGGTGATACTGTTAAGTTTTGACTAGACTGTATAACTGTACAATGGATATACGATTTAGCGTGGTGATACTGTTAAGTTTTGACTAGACTGTATAACTGTACAATGGCTATATGATTTAGCGTGGTGATACTTTTAAGTTTTGACTAGATTGTATAACTGTACAATGGCTATATGATTTAGCGTGGTGATGCTGTTAAGTTTTGACTAGACTGTATAGCTGTACAATGGCTATATGATTTAGCGTGGTGATACTGTTAAGTTTTGACTAGACTGTATAACTGTACAATGGCTATATGATTTAGCGTGATGATACTGTTAAGTTTTGACTAGACTGTATAACTGTACAATGGCTATATGATTTAGCGTGGTGATACTGTTAAGTTTTGACTAGACTGTATAACTGTTCAATGGCTATATGATTTAGCGTGGTGATACTGTTAAGTTTTGACTAGACTGTATAGCTGTACAATGGCTATATGATTTAGCGTGGTGATACTGTTAAGTTTTGACTAGACTGTATAGCTGTACAATGGCTATATGATTTAGCGTGGTGACACCGTTAAGTTTTGACTAGACTGTATAACTGTACAATGGCTATATGATTTAGCGTGGTGATACTGTTAAGTTTTGACTAGACTGTATAACTGTACAATGGATATACGATTTAGCGTGGTGATACTGTTAAGTTTTGACTAGACTGTATAACTGTACAATGGCTATATGATTTAGCGTGGTGATACTGTTAAGTTTTGACTAGATTGTATAACTGTACAATGGCTATATGATTTAGCGTGGTGATACTGTTAAGTTTTGACTAGACTGTATAGCTGTACAATGGCTATATGATTTAGCGTGGTGACACCGTTAAGTTTTGACTAGACTGTATAACTGTACAATGGCTATATGATTTAGCGTGGTGATACTGTTAAGTTTTGACTAGACTGTATAACTGTACAATGGCTATATGATTTAGCGTGGTGATACTGTTAAGTTATGACTAGACTGTATAACTGTACAATGGATATATGATTTAGCGTGGTGATACTGTTAAGTTTTGACTAGACTGTATAGCTGTACAATGGCTATATGATTTAGCGTGGTGACACCGTTAAGTTTTGACTAGACTGTATAACTGTACAATGGCTATATGATTTAGCGTGGTGATACTGTTAAGTTTTGACTAGACTGTATAACTGTACAATGGCTATATGATTTAGCGTGGTGATACTGTTAAGTTTCGACTAGACTGTATAACTGTACAATGGCTATATGATTTAGCGTGGTGATACTGTTAAGTTTTGACTAGACTGTATAACTGTACAATGGCTATATGATTTAGCGTGGTGATACTGTTAAGTTTTGACTAGACTGTATAGATGTACAAAGGCTATATGATTTAGCGTGGTGATACTGTTAAGTTTTGACTAGACTGTATAGCTGTACAATGGCTATATGATTTAGCGTGGTGATACTGTTAAGTTTTGACTAGACTGTATACCTGTAAATGGCTATATGATTTAGCGTGGTGATACTGTTAAGTTTTGACTAGACTGTATAACTGTACAATGGCTATATGATTTAGCGTGGTGATACTGTTAAGTTTCGACTAGACTGTATACCTGTACAATGACTATATGATTTAGCGTGGTGATACTGTTAAGTTTCGACTAGACTGTATAACTGTACAATGACTATATGATTTAGCGTGGTGATACTGTTAAGCTTTGACTAGACTGTATAACTGTACAATGGCTATATGATTTAGCGTGGTGATACTGTTAAGCTTCGACTAGACTGTATTACTGTACAGTGGCTATATGATTTAGCGTGGTGATACTGTTAAGCTTCGACTAGACTGTATAACTGTACAATGGCTATATGATTTAGCGTGGTGATACTGTTAAGTTTCGACTAGACTGTATAACTGTACAATGGCTATATGATTTAGCGTGGTGATACTGTTAAGCTTCGACTAGACTGTATAACTGTACAATGGCTATATGATTTAGCGTGGTGATACTGTTAAGTTTTGACTAGACTGTATAGCTGTACAATGGCTATATGATTTAGCGTGGTGATACTGTTAAGTTTTGATTAGACTGTATAGCTGTACAATGGCTATATGATTTAGCGTGGTGACACCGTTACGTTTTGACTAGACTGTATAACTGTACAATGGCTATATGATTTAGCGTGGTGATACTGTTAAGTTTTGACTAGACTGTATAACTGCACAATGACTATATGATTTAGCGTGGTGATACTGTTAAGTTTTGACTAGACTGTATAACTGTACAATGGCTATATGATTTAGCGTGGTGATACTGTTAAGTTTTGACTAGACTGTATAGCTGTACAATGGCTATATGATTTAGCGTGGTGATACTGTTAAGTTTTGACTAGACTGTATAACTGTACAATGGCTATATGATTTAGCGTGGTGATACTGTTAAGTTTTGACTAGACTGTATAACTGTACAATGGATATACGATTTAGCGTGGTGATACTGTTAAGTTTTGACTAGACTGTATAGCTGTACAATGGCTATATGATTTAGCGTGGTGATACTGTTAAGTTTTGACTAGACTGTATAACTGTACAATGGCTATATGATTTAGCGTGGTGATACTGTTAAGTTTTGACTAGACTGTATAACTGTACAATGGATATACGATTTAGCGTGGTGATACTGTTAAGTTTTGACTAGACTGTATAACTGTACAATGGCTATATGATTTAGCGTGGTGATACTGTTAAGTTTTGACTAGATTGTATAACTGTACAATGGCTATATGATTTAGCGTGGTGATACTGTTAAGTTTTGACTAGACTGTATAGCTGTACAATGGCTATATGATTTAGCGTGGTGATACTGTTAAGTTTTGACTAGACTGTATAACTGTACAATGGCTATATGATTTAGCGTGATGATACTGTTAAGTTTTGACTAGACTGTATAACTGTACAATGGCTATATGATTTAGCGTGGTGATACTGTTAAGTTTTGACTAGACTGTATAACTGTTCAATGGCTATATGATTTAGCGTGGTGATACTGTTAAGTTTTGACTAGACTGTATAACTGTACAATGGCTATATGATTTAGCGTGATGATACTGTTAAGTTTTGACTAGACTGTATAACTGTGCAATGGCTATATGATTTAGCGTGGTGATACTGTTAAGTTTTGACTAGACTGTATAACTGTACAATGGCTATATGATTTAGCGTGGTGATACTGTTAAGTTTTGACTAGACTGTATAACTGTACAATGGCTATATGATTTAGCGTGGTGATACTGTTAAGTTTTGACTAGACTGTATAGCTGTACAATGGCTATATGATTTAGCGTGGTGACACCGTTAAGTTTTGACTAGACTGTATAACTGTACAATGGCTATATGATTTAGCGTGGTGATACTGTTAAGTTTTGACTAGACTGTATAACTGTACAATGGATATACGATTTAGCGTGGTGATACTGTTAAGTTTTGACTAGACTGTATAACTGTACAATGGCTATATGATTTAGCGTGGTGATACTGTTAAGTTTTGACTAGATTGTATAACTGTACAATGGCTATATGATTTAGCGTGGTGATACTGTTAAGTTTTGACTAGACTGTATAGCTGTACAATGGCTATATGATTTAGCGTGGTGACACCGTTAAGTTTTGACTAGACTGTATAACTGTACAATGGCTATATGATTTAGCGTGGTGATACTGTTAAGTTTTGACTAGACTGTATAACTGTACAATGGCTATATGATTTAGCGTGGTGATACTGTTAAGTTATGACTAGACTGTATAACTGTACAATGGATATATGATTTAGCGTGGTGATACTGTTAAGTTTTGACTAGACTGTATAGCTGTACAATGGCTATATGATTTAGCGTGGTGACACCGTTAAGTTTTGACTAGACTGTATAACTGTACAATGGCTATATGATTTAGCGTGGTGATACTGTTAAGTTTTGACTAGACTGTATAACTGTACAATGGCTATATGATTTAGCGTGGTGATACTGTTAAGTTTCGACTAGACTGTATAACTGTACAATGGCTATATGATTTAGCGTGGTGATACTGTTAAGTTTTGACTAGACTGTATAACTGTACAATGGCTATATGATTTAGCGTGGTGATACTGTTAAGTTTTGACTAGACTGTATAGATGTACAAAGGCTATATGATTTAGCGTGGTGATACTGTTAAGTTTTGACTAGACTGTATAGCTGTACAATGGCTATATGATTTAGCGTGGTGATACTGTTAAGTTTTGACTAGACTGTATACCTGTAAATGGCTATATGATTTAGCGTGGTGATACTGTTAAGTTTTGACTAGACTGTATAACTGTACAATGGCTATATGATTTAGCGTGGTGATACTGTTAAGTTTCGACTAGACTGTATACCTGTACAATGACTATATGATTTAGCGTGGTGATACTGTTAAGTTTCGACTAGACTGTATAACTGTACAATGACTATATGATTTAGCGTGGTGATACTGTTAAGCTTTGACTAGACTGTATAACTGTACAATGGCTATATGATTTAGCGTGGTGATACTGTTAAGCTTCGACTAGACTGTATTACTGTACAATGGCTATATGATTTAGCGTGGTGATACTCTTAAGCTTCGACTAGACTGTATAACTGTACAATGGCTATATGATTTAGCGTGGTGATACTGTTAAATTTCGACTAGACTGTATAACTGTACAATGGCTATATGATTTAGCGTGGTGATACTGTTAAGCTTCGACTAGACTGTATAACTGTACAATGGCTATATGATTTAGCGTGGTGATACTGTTAAGTTTTGACTAGACTGTATAGCTGTACAATGGCTATATGATTTAGCGTGGTGATACTGTTAAGTTTTGATTAGACTGTATAGCTGTACAATGGCTATATGATTTAGCGTGGTGACACCGTTACGTTTTGACTAGACTGTATAACTGTACAATGGCTATATGATTTAGCGTGGTGATACTGTTAAGTTTTGACTAGACTGTATAACTGCACAATGACTATATGATTTAGCGTGGTGATACTGTTAAGTTTTGACTAGACTGTATAACTGTACAATGGCTATATGATTTAGCGTGGTGATACTGTTAAGTTTTGACTAGACTGTATAGCTGTACAATGGCTATATGATTTAGCGTGGTGATACTGTTAAGTTTTGACTAGACTGTATAGCTGTACAATGGCTATATGATTTAGCGTGGTGATACTGTTAAGTTTTGACTAGACTGTATAGCTGTACAATGACTATATGATTTAGCGTGGTGATACTGTTAAGCTTCGACTAGACTGTATAACTGTACAATGGCTATATGATTTAGCGTGGTGATACTGTTAAGCTTCGACTAGACTGTATAACTGTACAATGGCTATATGATTTAGCGTGGTGATACTGTTAAGTTTTGACTAGACTGTATAACTGTACAATGGCTATATGATTTAGCGTGGTGATACTGTTAAGTTTTGACTAGACTGTATAACTGTACAATGGCTATATGATTTAGCGTGGTGATACTGTTAAGATTTGACTAGACTGTATAACTACAATGGCTATATGATTTAGCGTGGTGATACTGTTAAGTTTTGACTAGACTGTATAACTGTACAAAGGCTATATGATTTAGCGTGGTGATACTGTTAAGTTTTGACTAGACTGTATAACTGTACAATGGCTATATGATTTAGCGTGGTGATACTGTTAAGTTTTGACTAGACTGTATAACTGTACAATGGCTATATGATTTAGCGTGGTGATACTGTTAAGCTTTGACTAGACTGTATAATTGTACAATGGCTATATGATTTAGCGTGGTGATACTGTTAAGTTTTGACTAGACTGTATTGCTGTACAATGGCTATATGATTTAGCGTGGTGATACTGTTAAGTTTTGACTAGACTGTATAGCTGTACAATGGCTATATGATTTAGCGTGGTGATACTGTTAAGTTTTGACTAGACTGTATAACTGTACAATGGCTATATGATTTAGCGTGATGATACTGTTAAGTTTTGACTAGACTGTATAACTGTACAATGGCTATATGATTTAGCGTGGTGATACTGTTAAGTTTTGACTAGACTGTATAACTGTTCAATGGCTATATGATTTAGCGTGGTGATACTGTTAAGTTTTGACTAGACTGTATAACTGTACAATGGCTATATGATTTAGCGTGATGATACTGTTAAGTTTTGACTAGAATGTATAACTGTGCAATGGCTATATGATTTAGCGTGGTGATACTGTTAAGTTTTGACTAGACTGTATAACTGTACAATGGCTATATGATTTAGCGTGGTGATACTGTTAAGTTTTGACTAGACTGTATAGCTGTACAATGGCTATATGATTTAGCGTGGTGATACTGTTAAGTTTTGACTAGACTGTATAGCTGTACAATGGCTATATGATTTAGCGTGGTGACACCGTTAAGTTTTGACTAGACTGTATAACTGTACAATGGCTATATGATTTAGCGTGGTGATACTGTTAAGTTTTGACTAGACTGTATAACTGTACAATGGATATACGATTTAGCGTGGTGATACTGTTAAGTTTTGACTAGACTGTATAACTGTACAATGGCTATATGATTTAGCGTGGTGATACTGTTAAGTTTTGACTAGATTGTATAACTGTACAATGGCTATATGATTTAGTGTGGTGATACTGTTAAGTTTTGACTAGACTGTATAACTGTACAATGGCTATATGATTTAGCGTGGTGATACTGTTAAGTTTTGACTAGACTGTATAGCTGTACAATGGCTATATGATTTAGCGTGGTGATACTGTTAAGTTTTGACTAGACTGTATAGCTGTACAATGGCTATATGATTTAGCGTGGTGACACCGTTAAGTTTTGACTAGACTGTATAACTGTACAATGGCTATATGATTTAGCGTGGTGATACTGTTAAGTTTTGACTAGACTGTATAACTGTACAATGGATATACGATTTAGTGTGGTGATACTGTTAAGTTTTGACTAGACTGTATAACTGTACAATGGCTATATGATTTAGCGTGGTGATACTGTTAAGTTTTGACTAGATTGTATAACTGTACAATGGCTATATGATTTAGCGTGGTGATACTGTTAAGTTTTGACTAGACTGTATAGCTGTACAATGGCTATATGATTTAGCGTGGTGATACTGTTAAGTTTTGACTAGACTGTATAACTGTACAATGGCTATATGATTTAGCGTGATGATACTGTTAAGTTTTGACTAGACTGTATAACTGTACAATGGCTATATGATTTAGCGTGGTGATACTGTTAAGTTTTGACTAGATTGTATAACTGTACAATGGCTATATGATTTAGCGTGGTGATACTGTTAAGTTTTGACTAGACTGTATAGCTGTACAATGGCTATATGATTTAGCGTGGTGACACCGTTAAGTTTTGACTAGACTGTATAACTGTACAATGGCTATATGATTTAGCGTGGTGATACTGTTAAGTTTTGACTAGACTGTATAACTGTACAATGGCTATATGATTTAGCGTGGTGATACTGTTAAGTTATGACTAGACTGTATAACTGTACAATGGATATATGATTTAGCGTGGTGATACTGTTAAGTTTTGACTAGACTGTATAGCTGTACAATGGCTATATGATTTAGCGTGGTGACACCGTTAAGTTTTGACTAGACTGTATAACTGTACAATGGCTATATGATTTAGCGTGGTGATACTGTTAAGTTTTGACTAGACTGTATAACTGTACAATGGCTATATGATTTAGCGTGGTGATACTGTTAAGTTTCGACTAGACTGTATAACTGTACAATGGCTATATGATTTAGCGTGGTGATACTGTTAAGTTTTGACTAGACTGTATAACTGTACAATGGCTATATGATTTAGCGTGGTGATACTGTTAAGTTTTGACTAGACTGTATAGATGTACAAAGGCTATATGATTTAGCGTGGTGATACTGTTAAGTTTTGACTAGACTGTATAGCTGTACAATGGCTATATGATTTAGCGTGGTGATACTGTTAAGTTTTGACTAGACTGTATACCTGTAAATGGCTATATGATTTAGCGTGGTGATACTGTTAAGTTTTGACTAGACTGTATAACTGTACAATGGCTATATGATTTAGCGTGGTGATACTGTTAAGTTTCGACTAGACTGTATACCTGTACAATGACTATATGATTTAGCGTGGTGATACTGTTAAGTTTCGACTAGACTGTATAACTGTACAATGACTATATGATTTAGCGTGGTGATACTGTTAAGCTTTGACTAGACTGTATAACTGTACAATGGCTATATGATTTAGCGTGGTGATACTGTTAAGCTTCGACTAGACTGTATTACTGTACAATGGCTATATGATTTAGCGTGGTGATACTCTTAAGCTTCGACTAGACTGTATAACTGTACAATGGCTATATGATTTAGCGTGGTGATACTGTTAAATTTCGACTAGACTGTATAACTGTACAATGGCTATATGATTTAGCGTGGTGATACTGTTAAGCTTCGACTAGACTGTATAACTGTACAATGGCTATATGATTTAGCGTGGTGATACTGTTAAGTTTTGACTAGACTGTATAGCTGTACAATGGCTATATGATTTAGCGTGGTGATACTGTTAAGTTTTGATTAGACTGTATAGCTGTACAATGGCTATATGATTTAGCGTGGTGACACCGTTACGTTTTGACTAGACTGTATAACTGTACAATGGCTATATGATTTAGCGTGGTGATACTGTTAAGTTTTGACTAGACTGTATAACTGCACAATGACTATATGATTTAGCGTGGTGATACTGTTAAGTTTTGACTAGACTGTATAACTGTACAATGGCTATATGATTTAGCGTGGTGATACTGTTAAGTTTTGACTAGACTGTATAGCTGTACAATGGCTATATGATTTAGCGTGGTGATACTGTTAAGTTTTGACTAGACTGTATAGCTGTACAATGGCTATATGATTTAGCGTGGTGATACTGTTAAGTTTTGACTAGACTGTATAGCTGTACAATGACTATATGATTTAGCGTGGTGATACTGTTAAGCTTCGACTAGACTGTATAACTGTACAATGGCTATATGATTTAGCGTGGTGATACTGTTAAGCTTCGACTAGACTGTATAACTGTACAATGGCTATATGATTTAGCGTGGTGATACTGTTAAGTTTTGACTAGACTGTATAACTGTACAATGGCTATATGATTTAGCGTGGTGATACTGTTAAGTTTTGACTAGACTGTATAACTGTACAATGGCTATATGATTTAGCGTGGTGATACTGTTAAGATTTGACTAGACTGTATAACTACAATGGCTATATGATTTAGCGTGGTGATACTGTTAAGTTTTGACTAGACTGTATAACTGTACAAAGGCTATATGATTTAGCGTGGTGATACTGTTAAGTTTTGACTAGACTGTATAACTGTACAATGGCTATATGATTTAGCGTGGTGATACTGTTAAGTTTTGACTAGACTGTATAACTGTACAATGGCTATATGATTTAGCGTGGTGATACTGTTAAGCTTTGACTAGACTGTATAATTGTACAATGGCTATATGATTTAGCGTGGTGATACTGTTAAGTTTTGACTAGACTGTATTGCTGTACAATGGCTATATGATTTAGCGTGGTGATACTGTTAAGTTTTGACTAGACTGTATAGCTGTACAATGGCTATATGATTTAGCGTGGTGATACTGTTAAGTTTTGACTAGACTGTATAACTGTACAATGGCTATATGATTTAGCGTGATGATACTGTTAAGTTTTGACTAGACTGTATAACTGTACAATGGCTATATGATTTAGCGTGGTGATACTGTTAAGTTTTGACTAGACTGTATAACTGTTCAATGGCTATATGATTTAGCGTGGTGATACTGTTAAGTTTTGACTAGACTGTATAACTGTACAATGGCTATATGATTTAGCGTGATGATACTGTTAAGTTTTGACTAGAATGTATAACTGTGCAATGGCTATATGATTTAGCGTGGTGATACTGTTAAGTTTTGACTAGACTGTATAACTGTACAATGGCTATATGATTTAGCGTGGTGATACTGTTAAGTTTTGACTAGACTGTATAGCTGTACAATGGCTATATGATTTAGCGTGGTGATACTGTTAAGTTTTGACTAGACTGTATAGCTGTACAATGGCTATATGATTTAGCGTGGTGACACCGTTAAGTTTTGACTAGACTGTATAACTGTACAATGGCTATATGATTTAGCGTGGTGATACTGTTAAGTTTTGACTAGACTGTATAACTGTACAATGGATATACGATTTAGCGTGGTGATACTGTTAAGTTTTGACTAGACTGTATAACTGTACAATGGCTATATGATTTAGCGTGGTGATACTGTTAAGTTTTGACTAGATTGTATAACTGTACAATGGCTATATGATTTAGCGTGGTGATACTGTTAAGTTTTGACTAGACTGTATAACTGTACAATGGCTATATGATTTAGCGTGGTGATACTGTTAAGTTTTGACTAGACTGTATAGCTGTATAATGGCTATATGATTTAGCGTGGTGATACTGTTAAGTTTTGACTAGACTGTATAGCTGTACAATGGCTATATGATTTAGCGTGGTGACACCGTTAAGTTTTGACTAGACTGTATAACTGTACAATGGCTATATGATTTAGCGTGGTGATACTGTTAAGTTTTGACTAGACTGTATAACTGTACAATGGATATACGATTTAGTGTGGTGATACTGTTAAGTTTTGACTAGACTGTATAACTGTACAATGGCTATATGATTTAGCGTGGTGATACTGTTAAGTTTTGACTAGATTGTATAACTGTACAATGGCTATATGATTTAGCGTGGTGATACTGTTAAGTTTTGACTAGACTGTATAGCTGTACAATGGCTATATGATTTAGCGTGGTGATACTGTTAAGTTTTGACTAGACTGTATAACTGTACAATGGCTATATGATTTAGCGTGATGATACTGTTAAGTTTTGACTAGACTGTATAACTGTACAATGGCTATATGATTTAGCGTGGTGATACTGTTAAGTTTTGACTAGACTGTATAACTGTTCAATGGCTATATGATTTAGCGTGGTGATACTGTTAAGTTTTGACTAGACTGTATAACTGTACAATGGCTATATGATTTAGCGTGATGATACTGTTAAGTTTTGACTAGACTGTATAACTGTGCAATGGCTATATGATTTAGCGTGGTGATACTGTTAAGTTTTGACTAGACTGTATAACTGTACAATGGCTATATGATTTAGCGTGGTGATACTGTTAAGTTTTGACTAGACTGTATAGCTGTACAATGGCTATATGATTTAGCGTGGTGATACTGTTAAGTTTTGACTAGACTGTATAGCTGTACAATGGCTATATGATTTAGCGTGGTGACACCGTTAAGTTTTGACTAGACTGTATAACTGTACAATGGCTATATGATTTAGCGTGGTGATACTGTTAAGTTTTGACTAGACTGTATAACTGTACAATGGATATACGATTTAGCGTGGTGATACTGTTAAGTTTTGACTAGACTGTATAACTGTACAATGGCTATATGATTTAGCGTGGTGATACTGTTAAGCTTCGACTAGACTGTATAACTGTACAATGGCTATATGATTTAGCGTGGTGATACTGTTAAGTTTTGACTAGACTGTATAGCTGTACAATGGCTATATGATTTAGCGTGGTGATACTGTTAAGTTTTGATTAGACTGTATAGCTGTACAATGGCTATATGATTTAGCGTGGTGACACCGTTACGTTTTGACTAGACTGTATAACTGTACAATGGCTATATGATTTAGCGTGGTGATACTGTTAAGTTTTGACTAGACTGTATAACTGCACAATGACTATATGATTTAGCGTGGTGATACTGTTAAGTTTTGACTAGACTGTATAACTGTACAATGGCTATATGATTTAGCGTGGTGATACTGTTAAGTTTTGACTAGACTGTATAGCTGTACAATGGCTATATGATTTAGCGTGGTGATACTGTTAAGTTTTGACTAGACTGTATAGCTGTACAATGGCTATATGATTTAGCGTGGTGATACTGTTAAGTTTTGACTAGACTGTATAGCTGTACAATGGATATATGATTTAGCGTGGTGATACTGTTAAGCTTCGACTAGACTGTATAACTGTACAATGGCTATATGATTTAGCGTGGTGATACTGTTAAGCTTCGACTAGACTGTATAACTGTACAATGGCTATATGATTTAGCGTGGTGATACTGTTAAGTTTTGACTAGACTGTATAACTGTACAATGGCTATATGATTTAGCGTGGTGATACTGTTAAGTTTTGACTAGACTGTATAACTGTACAATGGCTATATGATTTAGCGTGGTGATACTGTTAAGATTTGACTAGACTGTATAACTACAATGGCTATATGATTTAGCGTGGTGATACTGTTAAGTTTTGACTAGACTGTATAACTGTACAAAGGCTATATGATTTAGCGTGGTGATACTGTTAAGTTTTGACTAGACTGTATAACTGTACAATGGCTATATGATTTAGCGTGGTGATACTGTTAAGTTTTGACTAGACTGTATAACTGTACAATGGCTATATGATTTAGCGTGGTGATACTGTTAAGCTTTGACTAGACTGTATAATTGTACAATGGCTATATGATTTAGCGTGGTGATACTGTTAAGTTTTGACTAGACTGTATTGCTGTACAATGGCTATATGATTTAGCGTGGTGATACTGTTAAGTTTTGACTAGACTGTATAGCTGTACAATGGCTATATGATTTAGCGTGGTGATACTGTTAAGTTTTGACTAGACTGTATAACTGTACAATGGCTATATGATTTAGCGTGATGATGCTGTTAAGTTTTGACTAGACTGTATAACTGTACAATGGCTATATGATTTAGCGTGGTGATACTGTTAAGTTTTGACTAGACTGTATAACTGTTCAATGGCTATATGATTTAGCGTGGTGATACTGTTAAGTTTTGACTAGACTGTATAACTGTACAATGGCTATATGATTTAGCGTGATGATACTGTTAAGTTTTGACTAGAATGTATAACTGTGCAATGGCTATATGATTTAGCGTGGTGATACTGTTAAGTTTTGACTAGACTGTATAACTGTACAATGGCTATATGATTTAGCGTGGTGATACTGTTAAGTTTTGACTAGACTGTATAGCTGTACAATGGCTATATGATTTAGCGTGGTGATACTGTTAAGTTTTGACTAGACTGTATAGCTGTACAATGGCTATATGATTTAGCGTGGTGACACCGTTAAGTTTTGACTAGACTGTATAACTGTACAATGGCTATATGATTTAGCGTGGTGATACTGTTAAGTTTTGACTAGACTGTATAACTGTACAATGGATATACGATTTAGCGTGGTGATACTGTTAAGTTTTGACTAGACTGTATAACTGTACAATGGCTATATGATTTAGCGTGGTGATACTGTTAAGTTTTGACTAGATTGTATAACTGTACAATGGCTATATGATTTAGCGTGGTGATACTGTTAAGCTTTGACTAGACTGTATAACTGTACAATGGCTATATGATTTAGCGTGGTGATACTGTTAAGTTTTGACTAGACTGTATAGCTGTACAATGGCTATATGATTTAGCGTGGTGATACTGTTAAGTTTTGACTAGACTGTATAGCTGTACAATGGCTATATGATTTAGCGTGGTGACACCGTTAAGTTTTGACTAGACTGTATAACTGTACAATGGCTATATGATTTAGCGTGGTGATACTGTTAAGTTTTGACTAGACTGTATAACTGTACAATGGATATACGATTTAGTGTGGTGATACTGTTAAGTTTTGACTAGACTGTATAACTGTACAATGGCTATATGATTTAGCGTGGTGATACTGTTAAGTTTTGACTAGATTGTATAACTGTACAATGGCTATATGATTTAGCGTGGTGATACTGTTAAGTTTTGACTAGACTGTATAGCTGTACAATGGCTATATGATTTAGCGTGGTGATACTGTTAAGTTTTGACTAGACTGTATAACTGTACAATGGCTATATGATTTAGCGTGATGATACTGTTAAGTTTTGACTAGACTGTATAACTGTACAATGGCTATATGATTTAGCGTGGTGATACTGTTAAGTTTTGACTAGACTGTATAACTGTTCAATGGCTATATGATTTAGCGTGGTGATACTGTTAAGTTTTGACTAGACTGTATAACTGTACAATGGCTATATGATTTAGCGTGATGATACTGTTAAGTTTTGACTAGACTGTATAACTGTGCAATGGCTATATGATTTAGCGTGGTGATACCGTTAAGTTTTGACTAGACTGTATAACTGTACAATGGCTATATGATTTAGCGTGGTGATACTGTTAAGTTTTGACTAGACTGTATAGCTGTACAATGGCTATATGATTTAGCGTGGTGATACTGTTAAGTTTTGACTAGACTGTATAGCTGTACAATGGCTATATGATTTAGCGTGGTGACACCGTTAAGTTTTGACTAGATTGTATAACTGTACAATGGCTATATGATTTAGCGTGGTGATACTGTTAAGTTTTGACTAGACTGTATAACTGTACAATGGATATACGATTTAGCGTGGTGATACTGTTAAGTTTTGACTAGACTGTATAACTGTACAATGGCTATATGATTTAGCGTGGTGATACTGTTAAGTTTTGACTAGATTGTATAACTGTACAATGGCTATATGATTTAGCGTGGTGATACTGTTAAGTTTTGACTAGACTGTATAGCTGTACAATGGCTATATGATTTAGCGTGGTGACACCGTTAAGTTTTGACTAGACGGTATAACTGTACAATGGCTATATGATTTAGCGTGGTGATACTGTTAAGTTTTGACTAGACTGTATAACTGTACAATGGCTATATGATTTAGCGTGGTGATACTGGTAAGTTATGACTAGACAGTATAACTGTACAATGGATATATGATTTAACGTGGTGATACTGTTAAGTTTTGACTAGACTGTATAGCTGTACAATGGCTATATGATTTAGCGTGGTGACACCGTTAAGTTTTGACTAGACTGTATAACTGTACAATGGCTATATGATTTAGCGTGGTGATACTGTTAAGTTTTGACTAGACTGTATAACTGTACAATGGCTATATGATTTAGCGTGGTGATACTGTTAAGTTTCGACTAGACTGTATAACTGTACAATGGCTATATGATTTAGCGTGGTGATACTGTTAAGTTTTGACTAGACTGTATAACTGTACAATGGCTATATGATTTAGCGTGGTGATACTGTTAAGTTTTGACTAGACTGTATAGATGTACAAAGGCTATATGATTTAGCGTGGTGATACTGTTAAGTTTTGACTAGACTGTATAGCTGTACAATGGCTATATGATTTAGCGTGGTGATACTGTTAAGTTTTGACTAGACTGTATACCTGTAAATGGCTATTTGATTTAGCGTGGTGATACTGTTAAGTTTTGACTAGACTGTATAACTGTACAATGGCTATATGATTTAGCGTGGTGATACTGTTAAGTTTCGACTAGACTGTATACCTGTACAATGACTATATGATTTAGCGTGGTGATACTGTTAAGTTTCGACTAGACTGTATAACTGTACAATGACTATATGATTTAGCGTGGTGATACTGTTAAGCTTTGACTAGACTGTATAACTGTACAATGGCTATATGATTTAGCGTGGTGATACTGTTAAGCTTCGACTAGACTGTATTACTGTACAATGGCTATATGATTTAGCGTGGTGATACTGTTAAGCTTCGACTAGACTGTATAACTGTACAATGGCTATATGATTTAGCGTGGTGATACTGTTAAGTTTCGACTAGACTATATAACTGTACAATGGCTATATGATTTAGCGTGGTGATACTGTTAAGCTTCGACTAGACTGTATAACTGTACAATGGCTATATGATTTAGCGTGGTGATACTGTTAAGTTTTGACTAGACTGTATAGCTGTACAATGGCTATATGATTTAGCGTGGTGATACTGTTAAGTTTTGATTAGACTGTATAGCTGTACAATGGCTATATGATTTAGCGTGGTGACACCGTTACGTTTTGACTAGACTGTATAGCTGTACAATGGCTATATGATTTAGCGTGGTGATACTGTTAAGCTTCGACTAGACTGTATAACTGTACAATGGCTATATGATTTAGCGTGGTGATACTGTTAAGCTTCGACTAGACTGTATAACTGTACAATGGCTATATGATTTAGCGTGGTGATACTGTTAAGTTTTGACTAGACTGTATAACTGTACAATGGCTATATGATTTAGCGTGGTGATACTGTTAAGTTTTGACTAGACTGTATAACTGTACAATGGCTATATGATTTAGCGTGGTGATACTGTTAAGTTTTGACTAGACTGTATAACTACAATGGCTATATGATTTAGCGTGGTGATACTGTTAAGTTTTGACTAGACTGTATAACTGTACAATGGCTATATGATTTAGCGTGGTGTTACTGTTAAGTTTTGACTAGACTGTATAACTGTACAATGGCTATATGATTTAGCGTGGTGATACTGTTAAGTTTTGACTAGACTGTATAACTGTTCAATGGCTATATGATTTAGCGTGGTGATACTGTTAAGTTTTGACTAGACTGTATAACTGTACAATGGCTATATGATTTAGCGTGATGATACTGTTAAGTTTTGACTAGACTGTATAACTGTGCAATGGCTATATGATTTAGCGTGGTGATACTGTTAAGTTTTGACTAGACTGTATAACTGTACAATGGCTATATGATTTAGCGTGGTGATACTGTTAAGTTTTGACTAGACTGTATAGCTGTACAATGGCTATATGATTTAGCGTGGTGATACTGTTAAGTTTTGACTAGACTGTATAGCTGTACAATGGCTATATGATTTAGCGTGGTGACACCGTTAAGTTTTGACTAGACTGTATAACTGTACAATGGCTATATGATTTAGCGTGGTGATACTGTTAAGTTTTGACTAGACTGTATAACTGTACAATGGATATACGATTTAGCGTGGTGATACTGTTAAGTTTTGACTAGACTGTATAACTGTACAATGGCTATATGATTTAGCGTGGTGATACTGTTAAGTTTTGACTAGATTGTATAACTGTACAATGGCTATATGATTTAGCGTGGTGATACTGTTAAGTTTTGACTAGACTGTATAGCTGTACAATGGCTATATGATTTAGCGTGGTGACACCGTTAAGTTTTGACTAGACTGTATAACTGTACAATGGCTATATGATTTAGCGTGGTGATACTGTTAAGTTTTGACTAGACTGTATAACTGTACAATGGCTATATGATTTAGCGTGGTGATACTGTTAAGTTTTGACTAGACTGTATAACTGTACAATGGATATATGATTTAGCGTGGTGATACTGTTAAGTTTTGACTAGACTGTATAGCTGTACAATGGCTATATGATTTAGCGTGGTGACACCGTTAAGTTTTGACTAGACTGTATAACTGTACAATGGCTATATGATTTAGCGTGGTGATACTGTTAAGTTTTGACTAGACTGTATAACTGTACAATGGCTATATGATTTAGCGTGGTGATACTGTTAAGTTTCGACTAGACTGTATAACTGTACAATGGCTATATGATTTAGCGTGGTGATACTGTTAAGTTTTGACTAGACTGTATAACTGTACAATGGCTATATGATTTAGCGTGGTGATACTGTTAAGTTTTGACTAGACTGTATAGATGTACAAAGGCTATATGATTTAGCGTGGTGATACTGTTAAGTTTTGACTAGACTGTATAGCTGTACAATGGCTATATGATTTAGCGTGGTGATACTGTTAAGTTTTGACTAGACTGTATACCTGTAAATGGCTATATGATTTAGCGTGGTGATACTGTTAAGTTTTGACTAGACTGTATAACTGTACAATGGCTATATGATTTAGCGTGGTGATACTGTTAAGTTTCGACTAGACTGTATACCTGTACAATGACTATATGATTTAGCGTGGTGATACTGTTAAGTTTCGACTAGACTGTATAACTGTACAATGACTATATGATTTAGCGTGGTGATACTGTTAAGCTTTGACTAGACTGTATAACTGTACAATGGCTATATGATTTAGCGTGGTGATACTGTTAAGCTTCGACTAGACTGTATTACTGTACAATGGCTATATGATTTAGCGTGGTGATACTGTTAAGCTTCGACTAGACTGTATAACTGTACAATGGCTATATGATTTAGCGTGGTGATACTGTTAAGTTTCGACTAGACTGTATAACTGTACAATGGCTATATGATTTAGCGTGGTGATACTGTTAAGTTTCGACTAGACTGTATAACTGTACAATGGCTATATGATTTAGCGTGGTGATACTGTTAAGTTTCGACTAGACTGTATAACTGTACAATGGCTATATGATTTAGCGTGGTGATACTGTTAAGTTTTGACTAGACTGTATAACTGTACAATGGCTATATGATTTAGCGTGGTGATACTGTTAAGTTTTGACTAGACTGTATAGCTGTACAATGGCTATATGATTTAGCGTGGTGATACTGTTAAGTTTTGACTAGACTGTATAACTGTACAATGGCTATATGATTTAGCGTGGTGATACTGTTAAGTTTCGACTAGACTGTATACATGTACAATGGCTATATGATTTAGCGTGGTGATACTGTTAAGCTTCGACTAGACTGTATACATGTACAATGTCTAATTTAGAAAGTAACATTTTCATCACATTTGTAATCGTTTCTTGTATCATTCTACCGATTACTGATGCTTTCCAAGTTGGAAAGATAAAAGCCGTTTATAATTCAGCTCATGACAACAAATTCCATAATGATAATGCAATTGGGATATATTTAGCCAAATCAATGACATCATGCTTTGTAGAGTGTGCTAAAGATTTACGATGTATTTCCTTCTTCTTCAACAGTTTGACGAAATCTTGTATTTTACAAGCAGACCCATTTGTTTATACCGTAATGACAAAATCTGGAACGGGATGGAAATTCTATCTGACACAAGATCGTAAGTTCGTTATAAATTCTTCTATACCTTTCAACATTTATATGTTTACCTTCAAATATACATGTATTTACAAAGAAAATATGGTTTTATATTTATGATTGTTTTTGTTTATTTTGTCATCATTTCGACGGAATGTCCACGTTTCCACGTCCGTATTTATTTCTTTATTAAATATTGCATCAATATCAATCGTGTCCAAGTTGTTATAGTCTAGATGAAACAGATATGACAAAATTTTAAAGCGCAAATAACTTCGAAAGTATTAATGGTCAATGGCACGGGTCTCAGGGACATTTTGTAGACACATGATCCTTGCACCGGCAAGATGGTAATATGCATAACGAGCAGAACATTTGAACGCCATAAGCGAAGAAGGAGATATAGGATTAGACAAGAGAGTTCCGAATGAGTGAGTGCGTGATTGTTACCAACACTGAAAAAACAGTCCTCCAATAAACTCGCTCCACTCATACATGCTATCCTGATTCAGAACCAGTAGTCTTTGCTCTTACTTCTTAAAGCTGATAACTTAGCGGAAAAGCGACAAATACCAATATAGTCTTTCATAGTTGACCCGACCGGGCTCGAACCCACAATCTACCTCACTCGAGCCGAGTACACTAACCGTTACACCACCGATGCGGTTTTAGAGGAGTTCTGCTTTCTACATATATCAATTTTTTTTTTTTTTTTTTTTTTAACAATATAATAATTTTATTTATTCTGAATTCTTGTTTGCTACAATTCGATCAAGTGTTCAAGCTTCTCTTGATGTACCCTGTTACACTCCACTGATTACACAGGGAATTAATCAGCTGTTATAAATTAGAATACAATTATAATATCTAAGAACTATTTTCTTTTTTTTGTAGCATACAAAAACTATTATTTCTTCTATGACCTTTTATATCATCAATTATTTTATTGAAATCCTATAAAAAAATTCTATAAGCATTTAAATTTTGTCTTCTGTTCAGATACATAATATGATATATGATAAAACCGAGAATAATAACCTTAGAACCAAATATAAGATGTTTTAACTTTAAAGTAATGTCTATATTATTCCTTTTTAAAAGATTGTATGTTTTTTTTTCAAAATGTTTTCAAAAATGAACAAGTAATGAAGTAATGGAGATAGTCTTCTTCATATTTGCAAAAGTTACGAATCAAATGCTACACTGGCCCTAACGTCGTAACGTAAATGAATGTCCCAGGACTGAAAAACCTCTCGTTTCTGTCTCGTAAAAGGAAGCATAGAGGAGCCCCTATTGAGTAACAGTTTGTTAGGAGTGGTTTTAAATGACCCTTGGCAAGACGGTGTCCCCACTGGATCAATTATCTCCCTTTCTCCCTTGTTTGCAGTCACTTTCCGAAGGGAAACCTCGGGGGCATGGAGATATGACGTGGTATCAATGCTGCGGTGTACAAACCATCCGGAAGAAGCGTCTAGTTGTTCGTGAGGGAAAAACCAACTACACAACTACATAGTACTTCGGATAGGATTGAAATGATTGCCTCGTGTATGGAGAATGACATATCCCTTGCACGTAAATAACAACTTGCAGCAGTATGTGTGCTCAATCTTTAAATTTCTCTGCGTTTTTAATACCATTGTGTGTGGTTTGTTTGCGTCTGAAGAATTTAAGCGCGAATTATTTCTTACATAATTACGGAGTAAAATACTCGGTGTCGGTTGAAATATGTTCCGCGGCTGGTGTCGGGAGTAATATGTTCCGCTACTGGATTATTTTCCGTGATATCTAAAACAAAAGTGTACCTAATTAACTTATTTGTAGAAAATCGCACAGTTTGTACTAAATTAGATATCCACGTTTAAGATGACTGAGATCTTGTTTCACTTCCCAACTTCTAAAATAAGTTAGCTGTTGCAACATTATATGCAACAATATATATTATCATCTTGTTCAATTTCTTAACATATATTTAATATTCTCTTCAAAAATTAAAAATAAGGGGTTTCAAGAAGAGTTTCAAGATATCAAAGCTGTAATCATAATCCGTAAACCGAAAAAGGACAGATAACACAATGGCCAAAAGAAGAAGGACAAAAGGACAAACAACGATCTACAAAACATACACATAAAACTAAAGATCGAGTAATACTAACCTGACTAAAAACCGGGGAGAACTCAGGTGCCCCGGAAGGGTAGGCAGATACTGCTCCACTAGTGGCACCTGTAATTTATTATTTTATTGGTATTTGTCCTCCGCGATAGCAGTAATTTAGTGGAGACACAAGTCTTCGATTAATGGCTTCTTATTACCCTTTGGTATCTTCAACATTAAAAAAAATATTCATCTCTATCCTAGCAAAGACCTTGCTCACTATATATGGATGTAGAGCCGTCGTGGTCGTGATCGCATGGCATTTGGATTTATGACTACCTATGCAATCAGTGCCTTTCACCATAAAGTTGAGAGTTCGAATCCCGCTCAGGTGAGGTGTACCCGATACAACATTATGTGCTAAAATTTGTCAGTGACTTTTGACAGGTTGATGGTTTTCTCCGGGTACTTCGGTTTCCTCCACCAAGAAAACTGACCACCAAGATATAATTGAAATATTGTTGAAAGTGACGTTAAACACCATAACCCTAACGCTATATGCATGTAATATTCAAGTTTAAATTGAATGATAATGTAGTCGTTTTTCTCGATATTATGTCTAGGTACGGGTCGCTGTTCAGACGAATTCTTATATTACCGAAAATTAGACTTGTGTTACCAGTTCCAACCAAGTGTAGATAACAATGGGCCTAATATTTCTGGTAGCTGCAGAAAACTTGGAGTAGAACTAATAAGGATCACTTCTGAAGAAAGACACAAGTACGTCGAGTTAGTAACAGGTATGTTGTCGTTAATTTAATGATAATGTTTTACGCGATTTATTTGGGAAATAAAATTATATACATCCAATAATATCAAAACGACAAAGATATATATATATATATATATATATAGCGTTTATCAGTAGAAGTGAACAACACTAGTAGTATATGGGCGCAGCTCAAGTCACATTTGTGGTGGGGCGATGTGGTGGAGCTACCGGGAGTGATGGCGTGCGCATGTGCAACCGGAAGTAACGTCAGCGGCCCTGATCAGAAGTCACGGAAGTGATCGCGTGCGCGTGCGCAACTGGTACATTTTGCATTACTATGGTACAAAATGTGTCATTGCTCATGACCGATAGGGCTACCGGAAGTGACGTGACCCCGAAAGGATGTGCGCATTCCCAACCGGAATTTGGGATTTTCCGACCTTTTTTCATTTTCCCGCGCTTTTTTCTTACTATAGAAATACAAAGTGTAGTACATGTACCATGGCTACCGGAGGTGACCGAAAGTCACGTGACACCGAACGGGTTCCCTTGGGTGCGTGCATGCGCAAACTGAAGTTGCGCAATATCCGCCCTAGTCGGCCTTTTCACCGCTAGTGACGTGGGTCACGTGACCCCGAAGGGGGTTCCCTTGGGTGCGTGCATGCGCAACCAGAAGTTGGGGTTTCCCGCTCTTTTTTCGGGTGTTTTCGGATATGTTGTGTAAAAGTACTCCACGTCCTCTAATTTTCGTGTTTATTCAACATTTTAATCACTATTTTGTTGACTTGTTGTAGTTTTGTCATAGATGTTTACATTAATGTGTGATATTTTCATAATGTGTTTCGTTTTGGTTTTGTTTGTAACGTGTTTTGGGTGGAATTTCAACGCTATTTCTGCTGCTGCTGCTCTGGGGTAAACGTGTATGGCTGCTTTTTTACTTTAAACATATTTTATTGTTCAATAAGAAACAATTGGATAGGACACAGGTTTCACAACTTAAAAACGTCTTCTCCAATACATACATGAATTAATACAAAATGAACTTATATAATATTATATACATATTTCATATTAAGTGATGACATGAAAAAAACAAAAACAAAAACAAGCAAAAACTAAAAATGATATTGGACTTGTCTATCTGTTTATGATCATGTTTATATTTTAGCTGATATCGGACTTGTCTATCTGTTTATGATCTTGTTAATATTTTAGCTGATATTGGATTTGTCTATCTTTATGATCATGTTTATACTTTAGCTGATATTGGACTTGTCTATCTGTTTATGATCATGTTTATATATTAGCTGATATTGGACTTGTCTATCTGTTTATGATCATGTTTTTATTTTAGTTGATGTTGGACTTGTCTATCTTTTTATGATCATGTTTATATTTTAGCTAATATTGGACTGGGTTATCTTTATGATCATGTTTATATTTTAGCTGATATTGGACTTGTCTATCTATTCATCATTATGTTTATATTTTAGCTGACATTGGACATGTCTATCTGTGTATAATCATATTTATATTTAGGTTATATTGGACTTGTCTATCTGTTTATGATCATGTTTACATTCTAGCTGATATTGGACTTGTCTATCTGTTTATGATCATGTTTATATTTTAGCTAATATTGGACTTGTCTATCTGTTTATGATCATGTCTATATTTTAGCTGATATTGGACTTCTCTATCTGTTTTTGATCATGTTTATATTTTAGCTGATATTGAACTTGTATATCTGTGTATGATCATGTTTATATTTTAGTTGATGTTGGACTTGTCTCTCTTTTTATGATCATGTTTATATTTTAGCTAATATTGGACTTGGGTATTTTTATGATCATGTTTATATTTTAGCTGATATAGAACTTGTCTATCTGTTTATGATCATGTTTACATTTGAGCTGATATTGGACTTGTCTATCTGTTTATGATCATGTTTATATTTTAGCTGATATTGGACTTGTCTATCTGTTTTTGATCAAGTTTCTATTTTAGCTGATATTGAACTTGTCTATCTGTGTATAATCATGTCTATATTGTAGCTGACATTGGACTTGTCTATCTATTTACGATCATGTTTATATTTTAGCTGATATTGGACTTGTCTATCTATTTACGATCATGTTTATATTTTAGCTGATAATGGACTTGTCTATCTGTTTATGATCATGTTTATACTTTAGCTGATATTGGACTTGTTTATCTGTATATGATCATGCTTACATTTGAGCTGATATTGGACTTGTTTATCTGTTTTTGATCATGTTTATATTTTAGCTGATATTGGACTTGTCTATCTATTTACGATCAACTTTATATTTTAGCTGATATTGGACTTGTCTATCTATTTACGATCATGTTTATATTTTAGCTGATATTGGATTTGTCTATCTGTTTATGATCATGTTTACATTTGAGCTGATATTGGACTTGTCTATCTGTATATGATCATGTTTATATTTCAGCTGATTTTGGACTTGTCTATCTGTTTTTGATCATGCTTATATTTGAGCTGATATTGGACTTGTCTATTTGTTTATGGTCATGTTTATATTTTAGCTGATATTGGACCTGTCTATCTGTTTATGTTCAGGTTTATATATTAGCTGATATTACACTTGTCTATCTGTTTATGATCATGTTTTTATTTCAGTTGATGTTGGACTTGTCTATCTTTTTATGATCATGTTTATATTTTAGCTGATATTGGACTTATCTATCTGTGTATGATCATGTTTATATTTAGGTTATATTGGACTTATCTATCTGTTTATGATCATGTTTACATTTTAGCTGATATTGGACTTGTCTATCTGTTGATGATTATGTTTATATTTTAGCTGATATTGGACTTGTCTATCTGTTAATGATCATGTCTATATTTTAGTTGATGTTGGACTTGTCTCTCTTTTTATGATCATGTTTATATTTTAGCTACTATTGGACTGGGGTATCTTTATGATCATGTTTATATTTTAGCTGATATAGGATTTGTCTATCTGTTTATGATCATGTTTATATTTTAGCTGATATTGGACTTGTCTATCTATTCATCATTATGTTTATATTTTAGCTGACATTTTCCGACCTTTTTTCATTTTCCCGCGCTTTTTTCTTACTATAGAAATACAAAGTGTAGTACATGTACCATGGCTACCGGAGGTGACCGAAAGTCACGTGACACCGAACGGGTTCCCTTGGGTGCGTGCATGCGCAAACTGAAGTTGCGCAATATCCGCCCTAGTCGGCCTTTTCACCGCTAGTGACGTGGGTCACGTGACCCCGAAGGGGGTTCCCTTGGGTGCGTGCATGCGCAACCAGAAGTTGGGGTTTCCCGCTCTTTTTTCGGGTGTTTTCGGATATGTTGTGTAAAAGTACTCCACGTCCTCTAATTTTCGTGTTTATTCAACATTTTAATCACTATTTTGTTGACTTGTTGTAGTTTTGTCATAGATGTTTACATTAATGTGTGATATTTTCATAATGTGTTTCGTTTTGTTTTTGTTTGTAACGTGTTTTGGGTGGAATTTCAACGCTATTTCTGCTGCTGCTGCTCTGGGGTAAACGTGTATGGCTGCTTTTTTACTTTAAACATATTTTATTGTTCAATAAGAAACAATTGGATAGGACACAGGTTTCACAACTTAAAAACGTCTTCTCCAATACATACATGAATTAATACAAAATGAACTTATATAATATTATATACATATTTCATATTAAGTGATGACATGAAAAAAACAAAAACAAAAACAAGCAAAAACTAAAAATGATATTGGACTTGTCTATCTGTTTATGATCATGTTTATATTTTAGCTGATATCGGACTTGTCTATCTGTTTATGATCTTGTTAATATTTTAGCTGATATTGGATTTGTCTATCTTTATGATCATGTTTATACTTTAGCTGATATTGGACTTGTCTATCTGTTTATGATCATGTTTATATATTAGCTGATATTGGACTTGTCTATCTGTTTATGATCATGTTTTTATTTTAGTTGATGTTGGACTTGTCTATCTTTTTATGATCATGTTTATATTTTAGCTAATATTGGACTGGGTTATCTTTATGATCATGTTTATATTTTAGCTGATATTGGACTTGTCTATCTATTCATCATTATGTTTATATTTTAGCTGACATTGGACATGTCTATCTGTGTATAATCATATTTATATTTAGGTTATATTGGACTTGTCTATCTGTTTATGATCATGTTTACATTTTAGCTGATATTGGACTTGTCTATCTGTTTATGATCATGTTTATATTTTAGCTAATATTGGACTTGTCTATCTGTTTATGATCATGTCTATATTTTAGCTGATATTGGACTTCTCTATCTGTTTTTGATCATGTTTATATTTTAGCTGATATTGAACTTGTATATCTGTGTATGATCATGTTTATATTTTAGTTGATGTTGGACTTGTCTCTCTTTTTATGATCATGTTTATATTTTAGCTAATATTGGACTTGGGTATTTTTATGATCATGTTTATATTTTAGCTGATATAGAACTTGTCTATCTGTTTATGATCATGTTTACATTTGAGCTGATATTGGACTTGTCTATCTGTTTATGATCATGTTTATATTTTAGCTGATATTGGACTTGTCTATCTGTTTTTGATCAAGTTTCTATTTTAGCTGATATTGAACTTGTCTATCTGTGTATAATCATGTCTATATTGTAGCTGACATTGGACTTGTCTATCTATTTACGATCATGTTTATATTTTAGCTGATATTGGACTTGTCTATCTATTTACGATCATGTTTATATTTTAGCTGATAATGGACTTGTCTATCTGTTTATGATCATGTTTATACTTTAGCTGATATTGGACTTGTTTATCTGTATATGATCATGCTTACATTTGAGCTGATATTGGACTTGTTTATCTGTTTTTGATCATGTTTATATTTTAGCTGATATTGGACTTGTCTATCTATTTACGATCAACTTTATATTTTAGCTGATATTGGACTTGTCTATCTATTTACGATCATGTTTATATTTTAGCTGATATTGGATTTGTCTATCTGTTTATGATCATGTTTACATTTGAGCTGATATTGGACTTGTCTATCTGTATATGATCATGTTTATATTTCAGCTGATTTTGGACTTGTCTATCTGTTTTTGATCATGCTTATATTTGAGCTGATATTGGACTTGTCTATTTGTTTATGGTCATGTTTATATTTTAGCTGATATTGGACCTGTCTATCTGTTTATGTTCAGGTTTATATATTAGCTGATATTACACTTGTCTATCTGTTTATGATCATGTTTTTATTTCAGTTGATGTTGGACTTGTCTATCTTTTTATGATCATGTTTATATTTTAGCTGATATTGGACTTATCTATCTGTGTATGATCATGTTTATATTTAGGTTATATTGGACTTATCTATCTGTTTATGATCATGTTTACATTTTAGCTGATATTGGACTTGTCTATCTGTTGATGATTATGTTTATATTTTAGCTGATATTGGACTTGTCTATCTATTTACGATCATGTTTATATTTTAGCTGATAATGGACTTGTCTATCTGTTTATGATTATGTTTATACTTTTGCTGATATTGGACTTGTCTATCTGTATATGATGATGCTTACATTTGTGCTGATATTGGACTTGTCTATCTGTTTTTGATCATGTTTATATTTTAACTAATATTGGACTTGTCTATCTATTTACAATCATATTTATATTTTAGCTGATATTGGACTTGTCTATCTATTTACGATCATGTTTATATTTTAGCTGATATTGGATTTGTCTATCTGTTTATGATCATGTTTACATTTGAGCTGATATTGGACTTGTCTATCTGTTTATGATCATGTTTATATTTTAGCTGATATTGGACTTGTCTATCTGTTTTTGATCAAGTTTCTATTTTAACTGATATTGAACTTGTCTATCTGTGTATAATCATGTTTATATTGTAGCTGATATTGGACTTGTCTATCTATTTACGATCATGTTTATATTTTAGCTGAAAATGGACTTGGCTATCTGTTTATGATCATGTTTATACTTTAGCTGATATTGGACTTGTCTATCTGTATATGTTCATGCTTACATTTGAGCTGATATTGGACTTGTCTATCAGTTTATGATCATGTTTATATTGTAGCTGATATTGGACTTGTCTATCTATTTACGATCATGTTTATATTTTAGCTGATAATGGACTTGTCTATCTGTTTATGATTATGTTTATACTTTTGCTGATATTGGACTTGTCTATCTGTATATGATGATGCTTACATTTGTGCTGATATTGGACTTGTCTATCTGTTTTTGATCATGTTTATATTTTAACTGATATTGGACTTGTCTATCTATTTACAATCATATTTATATTTTAGCTGATATTGGACTTGTCTATCTATTTACGATCATGTTTATATTTTAGCTGATATTGGATTTGTCTATCTGTTTATGATCATGTTTACATTTGAGCTGATATTGGACTTGTCTATCTGTTTATGATCATGTTTATATTTCAGCTGATTTTGGACTTGTCTATCTGTTTTTGATCATGCTTATATTTTAGCTGATATTGGACTTGTCTATCTGTTTATGATCATGTTTATACTTTAGCTGATTTTGGACTTATCTATCTGTTTATGATCATGTTTATATTTGAGCTGATATTGGACTTGTCTATTTGTTTATGGTCATGTTTATATTTTAGCTGATATTGGACCTGTCTATCTGTTTATGTTCAGGTTTATATATTAGCTGATATTACACTTGTCTATCTGTTTATGATCATGTTTTTATTTCAGTTGATGTTGGACTTGTCTATCTTTTTATGATCATGTTTATATTTTAGCTGATATTGGACTTATCTATCTATGTATGATCATGTTTATATTTAGGTTATATTGGACTTATCTATCTGTTTATGATCATGTTTACATTTTAGCTGATATTGGACTTGTCTATCTGTTGATGATTATGTTTATATTTTAGCTGATATTGGACTTGTCTATCTGTTTATGATCATGTCTATATTTTAGTTGATGTTGGACTTGTCTCTCTTTTTATGATCATGTTTATATTTTAGCTACTATTGGACTGGGGTATCTTTATGACCATGTTTATATTTTAGCTGATATAGGATTTGTCTATCTGTTTATGATCATGTTTATATTTTAGCTGATATTGGACTTGTCTATCTATTCATCATTATGTTTATATTTTAGCTGACATTGGACTTATCTATCTGTGTATGATGATGTTTATATTTAGTTTATATTGGACTTGTCTATCTGTTTATGATCATGTTTATATTTTAGCTGATATTGGACTTGTCTATCTATTTTCGATCATGTTTACATTTGAGCTGATATTGGACTTGTCTATCTGTTTATGATCATATTTATATTTGAGCTGATATTGGACTTGTCTATCTGTTTTTGATCAAGTTTCTATCTTAGCTGATATTGAACCTGTCTATCTGTGTATGATCATGTTTATATTGTAGCTGATTTTGGACTTGTCTATCTATTTACGATCATGTTTATATTTTAGCTGATATTGGACTTGTTTATCTATTTACGATCATGTTTATAATTTAGCTGCTATTGGACTTGTCTATCTGTTTCTGATCATGTTTATATTTTTGCTGATATTGGATTTGTCTATCTATTTACGATCATGTTTATATTTTAGCTGATATTGGACTTTTCTATATATTTACGATCATGTTTATATTTTAGCTGATAATGGACTTGTCTATCTGTTTATGATTATGTTTATATCTTAGCTGATATTGGACTTGTCTATCTGTTTATGATCATGTTTACATTTGAGCTGATATTGGACTTGTCTATCTGTTTATGATCATGTTTATATTTTAGCTGATATTGGACTTGTCTATCTGTTTTTGATCACGTTTCTATTTTAGCTGATATTGAACTTGTCTATCTGTGTATAATCATGTTTATATTGTAGCTGATATTGGACTTGTCTATCTATTTACGATCATGTTTATATTTTAGCTGATAATGGACTTGGCTATCTGTTTATGATCATGTTTATACTTTAGCTGATATTGGACTTGTCTATCTGTATATGTTCATGCTTACATTTGAGCTGATATTGGACTTGTCTATCAGTTTATGATCATGTTTATATTGTAGCTGATATTGGACTTGTCTATCTATTTACGATCATGTTTATATTTTAGCTGATATTGGACTTGTCTATCTATTTACGATCATGTTTATATTTTAGCTGATAATGGACTTGTCTATCTGTTTATGATTATGTTTATACTTTTGCTGATATTGGACTTGTCTATCTGTATATGATGATGCTTACATTTGAGCTGATATTGGACTTGTCTATCTGTTTTTGATCATGTTTATATTTTAACTGATATTGGACTTGTCTATCTATTTACGATCATATTTATATTTTAGCTGATATTGGACTTGTCTATCTATTTACGATCATGTTTATATTTTAGCTGATATTGGATTTGTCTATCTGTTTATGATCATGTTTACATTTGAGCTGATATTGGACTTGTCTATCTGTTTATGATCATGTTTATATTTCAGCTGATTTTGGACTTGTCTATCTGTTTTTGATCATGCTTATATTTTAGCTGATATTGGACTTGTCTATCTGTTTATGATCATGTTTATACTTTAGCTGATTTTGGACTTATCTATCTGTTTATGATTATGTTTATATTTGAGCTGATATTGGACTTGTCTATTTGTTTATGGTCATGTTTATATTTTAGCTGATATTGGACCTGTCTATCTGTTTATGTTCAGGTTTATATATTAGCTGATATTACACTTGTCTATCTGTTTATGATCATGTTTTCATTTCAGTTGATGTTGGACTTGTCTATCTTTTAATGATCATGTTTATATTTTAGCTGATATTGGACTTATCTATCTGTGTATGATCATATTTATATTTAGGTTATATTGGACTTATCTATCTGTTTATGATCATGTTTACATTTTAGCTGATATTGGACTTGTCTATCTGTTGATGATTATGTTTATATTTTAGCTGATATTGGACTTGTCTATCTGTTTATGATCATGTCTATATTTTAGTTGATGTTGGACTTGTCTCTCTTTTTATGATCATGTTTATATTTTAGCTACTATTGGACTGGGGTATCTTTATGACCATGTTTATATTTTAGCTGATATAGGATTTGTCTATCTGTTTATGATCATGTTTATATTTTAGCTGATATTGGACTTGTCTATCTATTCATCATTATGTTTATATTTTAGCTGACATTGGACTTATCTATCTGTGTATGATGATGTTTATATTTAGTTTATATTGGACTTGTCTATCTGTTTATGATCATGTTTATATTTTAGCTGATATTGGACTTGTCTATCTATTTTCGATCATGTTTACATTTGAGCTGATATTGGACTTGTCTATCTGTTTATGATCATATTTATATTTGAGCTGATATTGGACTTGTCTATCTGTTTTTGATCAAGTTTCTATCTTAGCTGATATTGAACTTGTCTATCTGTGTATGATCATGTTTATATTGTAGCTGATATTGGACTTGTCTATCTATTTACGATCATGTTTATATTTTAGCTGATATTGGACTTGTTTATCTATTTACGATCATGTTTATAATTTAGCTGCTATTGGACTTGTCTATCTGTTTCTGATCATGTTTATATTTTTGCTGATATTGGATTTGTCTATCTATTTACGATCATGTTTATATTTTAGCTGATATTGGACTTTTCTATATATTTACGATCATGTTTATATTTTAGCTGATAATGGACTTGTCTATCTGTTTATGATTATGTTTATATCTTAGCTGATATTGGACTTGTCTATCTGTTTATGATCATGTTTACATTTGAGCTGATATTGGACTTGTCTATCTGTTTATGATCATGTTTATATTTTAGCTGATATTGGACTTGTCTATCTGTTTTTGATCACGTTTCTATTTTAGTTGATATTGAACTTGTCTATCTGTGTATAATCATGTTTATATTGTAGCTGATATTGGACTTGTCTATCTATTTACGATCATGTTTATATTTTAGCTGATAATGGACTTGGCTATCTGTTTATGATCATGTTTATACTTTAGCTGATATTGGACTTGTCTATCTGTATATGTTCATGCTTACATTTGAGCTGATATTGGACTTGTCTATCAGTTTATGATCATGTTTATATTGTAGCTGATATTGGACTTGTCTTTCTATTTACGATCATGTTTATATTTTAGCTGATATTGGACTTGTCTATCTATTTACGATCATGTTTATATTTTAGCTGATAATGGACTTGTCTATCTGTTTATGATTATGTTTATACTTTTGCTGATATTGGACTTGTCTATCTGTATATGATGATGCTTACATTTGAGCTGATATTGGACTTGTCTATCTGTTTTTGATCATGTTTATATTTTAACTGATATTGGACTTGTCTATCTATTTACGATCATATTTATATTTTAGGTGATATTGGACTTGTCTATCTATTTACGATCATGTTTATATTTTAGCTGATAATGGACTTTTCTAACTGTTTATGATCATGTTTATATCTTAGCTGATATTGGATTTGTCTATCTGTTTATGATCATGTTTACATTTCAGCTGATTTTGGACTTGTCTATCTGTTTATGATCATGTTTATATTTTAGCTGATATTGGACTTGTCTCTCTGTTTATGATCATGTTTATATTTCAGCTGATATTGTACTTGTCTATCTGTTTTTGATCATGTTTCTATTTTAGCTGATATTGAACTTGTCTATCTGTGTATGATCATGTTTATATTGTAGCTGATATTGGACTTGTCTATCTATTTACGATCATGTTTATATTTTAGCTGATATTGGACTTGTCTATCTATTTACGATCATATTTATATCTTAGCTGATAATGGACTTGTCTATCTGTTTATGGTCATGTTTATACTTTAGCTGATATTGGACTTGTCTATCTGTATATGTTCATGCTTACATTTGAGCTGATATTGGACTTGTCTATCTGTTTATGATCATGTTTATATTGTAGCTGATATTGGACTTGTCTATCTATTTACGATCATGTTTATATTTTAGCTAATATTGGACTTGTCTATCTATTTATGATCATGTTTATATTTTAGCTGATAATGGACTTATCTATCTGTTTATGATCATGTTTATATTTGAGCTGATATTGGACTTGTCTATTTGTTTATGATCATGTTTATATTTTAGCTGATATTGGACTTGTCTATCTGTTTATGTTCATGTTTATATATTAGCTGATATTACACTTGTCTATCTGTTTATGATCATGTTTTTATTTTAGTTGATGTTGGACTTGTCTATCTTTTTATGATCATGTTTATATTTTAGCTAATATTGGACTGGGTATCTTTATGATCATGTTTATATTTTAGATGATATCGGACTTGTCTATCTGTTTATGATCATGTTTATATTTTAGCTGATATTGGACTTGTCTATCTGTGTATGATCATGTTTATATTTAGATTATATTGGACTTATCTATCTGTTTATGATCATGTTTACATTTTAGCTGATATTGGACTTGTCTATCTGTTGATGATTATGTTTATATTTTAGCTGGTATTGGACTTGTCTATCTGTTTTTGATCAAGTTTCTATTTTAGCTGATATTGAACTTGTCTCTCTGTGTATGATCATGTTTATATTGTAGCTGATATTGGACTTGTCTATCTATTTACGATCATGTTTATATTTTAGCTGATATTGGACTTATCTATCTGTATATGATCATGCTTACATTTGAGCTGATATTGGACTTGTCTATCTGTTTATGATCATGTTTATATTTAGGTTATATTGGACTTGCCTATCTGTTTATGATCATGTTTATATTTTAGCTGATATTGGACTTGTCTATCTGTGTATGATCATGTTTTTATTTTAGCTGATATTGGACTTTTCTATCTGTTTATGGTCATGTTTATATTTTAGCTGATATCGGACTTGTCTATCTATTTCGATCATGTTTATATTTTAGCTGATAATGGACTTGTCTATCTGTTTATGATGATGTTTATATTTTAGCTGATATTGGACTTGTATATCTGTTTATGATCATGTTAATTTTTTAGCTGATTTTGGACTTATCTATCTGTTTATGATCCTGTTTGTATTTTAGCTGATATTGGACTTGTCTATAATCATCCTATCTGCATTCAAGGAACAATTACAGTTCATCCTTTAAATTTATGGACGTTCGAAGACGGCACACTGATGACATATTTCAATTGGAATAATGTATATCAACTAAATGTAGCAGGAGTCATAAGCATGGTCAGAGAATATGGTTATGAATGGACAGTAAAAGAGAATCGTACATGCTCATTTATATGTGAAAGACGTTAATATGGTGTGTTCCCCGAACGTCAACTTTCTTAAAATCATATATCATATCTTTTATACTCAATAAACCATGATTATTTGACAAGGTATAAATATAGAGAGAAATACATATGTACAATATATATAATATACAATAATCTGTAATAAGTACGTAAATAATGAAGAAAAAGAAGAAGAAGTGAAAAAAAACCCGTACATAGAGGCATACAGTTTTATTTATGTGCCTAATGAATTTGCTATCCTTTGTCAGCTTTGATTTCTTTTTGAAAAACAACAGTAATTTATATTTTAAAACATTTGTTCTACTGTCGTAATATTTTGGAATGTTGATCTTTTGATCTTGTTCAAAGAATGGGCAATCTAAAGTATAGTGAAATTCATCACATATGGTACATACTGTTGCTTTAGTAATTATAATCTATCAAATTGAGGTTCATTAAGGGTATGTTACATGAACATCAACTTTCTTGAAATTAAATATATACATTGTATATACACTACTGAAACAAGTTTTGCAACACTTATATTTTTATAAATTTCAACAAATAATATAAATGCAACAATGACAACATGTTCTGTCAACTGTTTAATTTCTTTTTTGTTAAATTTTAAAATTCTTTTCGAACAGCGCTGTTGAAGTACGCTAGGGTCCAATTTGAATTTCACAACTTTCAAGAGAATGTCAATGTTGCTGTTCAATAAGCCGTATGTCCGCCCCTAGAATTAATGCATGATTGGCAACGCCTTCCCAGGCTTCCAATACAACGTCTTATGGCTGCCTGGGGAATGTTCTGTCATTCTTGCGTCAGACGATTGTGCAAATCGTTCAGGGTCTGACAGGTGGATTAATACGATATGTCCTTCTGCCAAGTTCGTCCCAAATATGCTCTATTGGGTTTAGATCAAGGGAGCTTGCAGGCCAGTCCATTCTAACAATTGTGTTTTGCTGCACAAAGTCATTAACAATGCGGCCATGGTAGGGCCTAGCGTTATTGATCGTATTCGGGTTCGTCTTAAAAATGGCATAACTATCGGCCTCAATATCTCCTCACTGTAGCGCTTAGAGTTCAAATTTCCGTTGATAGCGTAAAGCTGGGTTCGTCTGTTAAATGGTATTCTTGCCCATACCAACATGGACCCCCCACCAAAACGATCATGTTCCCTGACGGTGGCTTTAGTGTAATACTCCCCAGGAGGGCTGTAAACAAGGATTCGACCATCATTAAACCTTAAATTGAATCGTGATTCGTCCGAAAAGCAAACAGTGGACCACTGACGTGCTGTCCATCTAAGATGGCGTCGACATCAATCCAAGCGTAATCTCCTATATATGATGCCGAGTAAGGGGGATACGAACAGCAGGACGTCTTGGCCTAAGGTTTCTAGAACGTAAACGGTTACGAATTGTCTGATCTGAAACGTTTACACCAGCGGCGGTTCGTAATTCATGTGACAATGTACGGGCATTAAGTGTTCGATTCCTTAAACTGAGAGTTCTTATGAAGTTGTCTTGACGTTGTGTTGTCACTCTTGGACCTCCAGACCTAGTACTATCACACACGGACTTGGTGGCATTAAAGCGATTAAAAAGTCTTGCAATTGTGCTAGGGGCAACTCCAAATGTATCTGTAACGTTCCTACAGGATAAACCTGACTGCAACATCCCAAGAGCCCTATTTCTGGCATTGTTACTCAGAGACCGTCTTCTACCCATTTCGTTTAACTATTCAAAATCAATATTAAACAGAAAACTCGACGAGCTTAAGCACTTTGCACGTGCTAATTAATAGCCCGGTGACCAACTACGCAAAAATCGCATATTAACGAAGTTTAATTTCACTTCATACTATACGGCTAAAAATTGGCATACTTGTAGGAAAATGATTTTACTTTGATCTTAGACTGGTCGTCAAAAAGTCGTATGGTGCAGTTTTTTAAAATTCTATGCATAGTTAGCAAAATTTACTTAAATTTGAACCTCGAGTGGCTAACAGGTTTGCTCCGGTATTTAAAAACTGTATAGAAATATATTTCTTTCGCATTGGATTCAAAGTTGACATATAATGTTTTATTCATTAAGCGGAAAAACTAACACAATAAACCTATTATTGAAAAATGATAACAATAACACATATTGTAAATGGGGTCATTTTGTAGTTTCACCAGATTTTAATTCTGTACAATAATGCGCCAGTTGATAAATAGTTAAGTAACTAGTAGAAATTAAAAATATAATCATTACCCTATTTAGTGACAGCTTTTTTTTTAATCTAAGTTTCTTTAATGGGATTTTATATACCACCCAAAATATAGACTAACAAATTTTTACCTTACTTAATTTTTCGGAAAGTTGTGTCCGGTCCCGATAGATCATCTTTTGAAAAAGGCGAGTTATCCATTAGAAAAAACATCCGGCAGTTTCAATGGTATTTGGAGCGATATGGGCACTGAAAAAACCATCATAAAAGATTCGAAGGGCGCAGGTGGTATCGTAGGAATAACGAATCAGAAATCTGCCCTTGTTAGATAGACCCTCACTAGACATTTCCTAGCATCATTTAGTAGTGCAATGAACGACAGGGCAGGTATTACAAGCACCAGCAATACATCACTTGAAGAAATGAAGCAAACAGCTTTGAAGCGAGATGAAGAACAAGTCCAAGCAATAGTAAACCATTTGAACGAAACCATGACTGATCCCTTTGATATAAAGGCCCATCCTCCTTGTCTCATGAATATTTCTACAGGCATGCATGCTATCAGAAAAGTACAGGATTCTTTGCTGTCTGCTGTCAACGAAGGTGAAAAAAGTGCAGAAACTTTGTTAGCAGTGCTCTCTCTGTAGGACAGTCTATGAGTTTTAATAGCCCTATCTTAAGGTCAAAATTGAAAACATTTGAACACATGAATGCCAAAACATACCTGAAATGCAAATCTGGTGAAATCATAACCGGTCATATCAATCCAGAAATTGTTTTCAGACGTGCTCTGGTTTTGGCTAATAGCAGAGATGATGTCACGATTGACAACATTCTTTCACATCCTATAGGGCTTATCCCAGTGTCCATGTTCCATGAAGATGGTACAATGAGGAAGTCAGTTCGAAAATGAAGTTTCCCCAGTTCTTTCGTTGCCGGATTTTGACCCTTCGTTGACAACTTACATCAGAGATGACATGGCACTAGTTCAGTGCATCGATGCAAAGAAGAATAGAACCTTTGGAGACATTGCTACCGAAAACTGCAGACAGTTGACACCATGCTTTGCAAAAGCACATACAGTAGCAGATGTATTTGACCGGTATGACGTAAAAAACTCCATCAAGTCGGCTGAAAGAGAGCGTCGTACCAAAGTGACTGCCCATACAAAGGTGTTCCAAGTCATAGAAAGCAGAAATATTCCTGACTGGAAGGAATTTCTATCTGTCAAAGAAAACAAGCAGGCACTCATAAACTTTTTGGTGACTTCATTGTCAAATTCAATCAAAGTAACCTATTGGTGCTCCTTGGAAATCTGTATTACATTGCTGGTTCATTTGGAAATCCGGAAATTGTGAAAGTTGTTTCAGACCAGGAAGTCTCTGATTGTCCTGACTTGTACAGCACTCAAGAAGAGGTGGACACCCGTATGATCCCCCAGGCTTTACATGCTGACAAAAGGCTCAAAGAATTGGGAAAGCAAGGCAGGATCATTATCAAAACCTCTGATACAGATGTGATTGTTCTCTGTATTAATTTTTATAAGCAGATGACAAACACCAGTGAACTGTGGGTCCAAATGGGAAACGTTAGTAGTGTTAAGGACGGTCGTAGGTTTTTACCTATTCATGAACTATGTTCTCCTCTCTCAGAAATCACATGTAGAGTGCTTCCTGTCGCACATGCTCTCTCTTGGTGTGACACTACCTCTTCCTTCTTTGGAATTGGCAAAAAGTCAGTGTACAAAATACTGAAAGATGCAGCACCAGATTTCCATGATTTAGACAATTTGGGAGATCCCGCCAAAGATGTTGCTATTTCATGCTTTTCACGGTTTATAGCTAGGCTTTATGATCAGAAGAAGTATTTTGCATTCTCCCATCATAACATTAACAAACTTCGAGTAAAACTTGCTACAAGTCGGGATGCAAGTCTGGTTAGATTACCACCTTCAGAAGCGGCGCTTCGTCAGCATATTCTTGGTGCCTCCTTACAGACCAAAGTTTAGCATGCTTCCTGTCTGGTAAAACCACCTCTGTCTTCACCAATGGAATACGGATGGGGAACTGTCAAGGATTCTTTGCATCCAGTCTACTTTGAAGGAAACATGTCAGCAGAATTTCTCCGTGATCTAGTGTGTTCATGCAAGAGGAAATCGCAATGTAAAAAGTCCTGTGTTTGTGCAGAGCATAACCTTGCATGTACTGGTTTATGTTATTGCCAAGGATCAGAACCATGTAAAAACGTTCATTCTTATACCCTTGCAGAAGACGTTTAATGTGTTAACAACATAATCATGTACACTGTTTTGACGAGCTGTTTCATTGTTCTGCAAAGATCTTGTTTCGCTTAAGTCTTGTGTAGAACAGATCCAATTTCCACATGAAAAAAGGCAGTTGCAGTCACTCAGAATGCATTGTACAGTTGTTTTGCCTTATTTCTTGCTGATTTATATTCTGTTGATGCATTTTGTTGCATGCAAGAAGTTGTGTTTTTGTTTTTAACCCACATATAAGTGTGTTTTGTATGAGTTAATGTTGCCAATTGGACATGTACCAACACAAATCTATGTGAACAAAACTTATATTCCTCATTATAATTTGGCTATTATTTATATTTATTTTGTAGAATACATATTTTTCTATATTTTCGTTACGCTTGGATAAGTTTTAATGGCTTTACTATCTACAGTTTGGAAAATTACCAGGTTTTTAAGCGAACCCCCCCCCCTTTTTGTGAAAAGACATAAATTTGCAAAGAACAATTATTTTTTGATGACATCCGACGTTTTAGAAAGAAAATTGAATAAGGTAAACCAAATATGCAATTTTTCGTCTTTCTTTAATGAAAAAGGGATTCTAATTGAAATTTGGTATTCAATGAACTTTTGTGTGAAAAATGTTTTTTGACCTTTGACCTTGATTTCTGAAAAAACTGCACCATATTTTCTTTTGACGACCAAATTATTTTGAAAGTACGAACATTGCAGAGTCGAATGATATATGACACAGCCGTATAGTATTCATGACGATTAAATTTTGGAAATGATGTCTCTAGTCACCGGGCTATAAGGCATCAAACAAAACAGACACACCCACAGGTAAAGTTTGTCGTGTGTCTGTTCTTTTTTGTGACAATGTTAATTTAAGGTTCTTTTTTTGAATTGAAGATATAATAACGTCACATGTACGAAAACCGGAAATGGGTCAAATTCAAAAACATCTTTTGAAAAAATTTCTGAAAACCATAACGTTTACATGTATGCTTAAATCGTCAATTATTGTTTTATTTTTTGGTGTATATAAAACCTATACAAAAATCAAGTATTGCAAAACTTTTTTTGACTAGTATATAATGAATTTCAATAGATAAAATCATGTAATAAAATAATGTTTTATTTTAGAATATTTAATTTTGAATAAAAAAAAATCATTTCAATAAATATTGAAAGAAATTAGAGTAGTATATTTATTTAATTTTAGAATAAATTTAGCATATTTATTTTATTTTTATATAACTTCGGATTTACTCATATAATAAAGCAATTGATGACTTTGGATTTCTGGGGTTAATAAATCGTGATATTAACCTCATCCAAAGTCATTAATTGTATAATATTGCATGTGGATTGTAAATTGGTTTATCTAACATTATGTACGTTTTACTTTGAAATTAACGAAAGTTGCCTGTCTGATAAAAAGTGTCTGATACAAAATGTTGTATCACCACACTGTAGTGATAAAAGAATGTCGCAACGTTGCACGAGACGTTCTCTGCCGAACTATTTTGACATTGACGTCATATCATTGGAATGTGAGACAAAACAACACAGTAACCTGACATTGGTGAATGAACGGAAAACATAACGTGACGTCATGCACAAAATGTAGTATCCCTGAGAGTATTGTACACATTTTAATTCAACCCTTGTTATTTGTTTAAAATTCATTTTTATTGAAATGTTAGATAAATTTATTACATACATAGTGTGGTGGTACAAGATTTTATATCAGGTCTTGCATATTGTGTGATCTAACCGCATCAGAACTCGTCATTATCGCGACTCGTAGTGATACTGGTTCGCACAACAGGCTCGACCTGATACAAAGTCTTGTACCACCATACTATGTATGTAATGGGTATTTATCTAACATTTTATGCGTTTTCCTTTGAAATTAACGAAAGTAGCTTATTTGATACAAGGTGTCTGATACAAGATGTTGTATCACCACACTGTGGTGATAAAAGAACGGCGCGAAGATGCACGAGACGTTCCTGCCGAACTACTTTGTCATGACGTCATATCATTGGAATGTGGGAGAAAACATAGTAACGTGACATCGTTGAATGAACGGCAAATATAACATGACGTCATGCACGAAATGTAGTCTCCCTCAGAGTATTGTACACATTTTAATTTAAACCTTGTTATTAGTTTAAAATTCGTTTTTATTGAAATGTTAGATAAACTTATTACATACATAGTGTGTTGGTACAAGACTTTATACCAGGTCTTGCGGGTCTGTTGCGTGAACTAACCGCACCACTACTCGTCGCTATCGCGACTCGTAGTGATACTGGTTCACACTACAGACTCGACATGATGCACAAAGTATTGTACCAACACACTATGTATGCAATGGGTATTTATCTAACATTATGTACGTTTTCCTTTGAAATCAACGAAAGTCACCTGTCTGATACAAAGTGTTTGATACAAGATGCTATGTTACCACTTTGTGTTGATAAGAGAATGGAATATGGAAGAACATAGTGAAATGATATGGAAAATACGGAAGAAAATAGTGAAAAGATATGAAAATTATGGAAGAAAGGCAAGTCGAATAGCGAAAAGATTTGGAAAATGTGGAAAAAAGGCAAGTTGAATAGTGAAATGACATGGAAAATATGGAAGATTTCTGTGTTAGTCATAATTACACCCAAAGAGACCTCCTCCTCTTCCTCCTCCGCCGCCATCGCCACCATCACCACCCTCCTCCTCCTCCGCTTCTGCCACCCGGCCCTCCTCCTCTACTGCCGCCCTCCTCCTCCTCCTCCTCCGCCGCCGCCGCCGCAGCCCCCCTCCTCCCTCTATGCATGTATATACATTGTTTTTCAGAATTGAGAAGAATCATCCTGGAATAGTTTTTTTTAGCTAAAGACTATGCAAGTAGGGATCAAATTTACCATTTCATTCATTTGACTCTTAGGTTATTTAGTACCCCACAGTGAGAAGGTGGACGTGATAGACTACTTGGAGTACTGCACAACCTATCCGAAAACACTGTAGGTGAAAACCATTATTGAAATATATTATATTATATGAAAATAAAATGGCGGGAAAGGGGCAGATAACCAGGGCTAGAAAACGATAGACGCGGACGTCCTAGAGAGCACCCCAAGGGGAACTTCCGGTGAAAAGGCCCCACTAGGACGGATATTACCACCCCTTCCACCCCCTTCGGGTGACCTTCGGTCACTACGGAGTGACGTTTCATAGCGTCACTTCCGGTCAAAAGGCCCCACTAGGGCGAATATTGGACACAATCCGGTTGCGCATGCACACACCCAAGGGAACCCCTTTCGGGGTCACGCACCTTCGGTCACTTCCGGTAGCCATGGTACTTGTACTACTGCTATTGTAAGAAAAAAAAGCGGGGGAAAAAGCCGGGCATGCGCAGAATATACTTTTGGTCACTTTCAGTCAGGGACTCTTCCGGTCACGTGACGGACGTCACTTCTGGTCAAGTGACCTCCGGTAGCTCCCCATCGCTCCCCCGCAAATTTGGTTTGAACTGTGCCCCTATACTACTAATATATAACCAAAATTAACTAATTTTGATTTTGGAGTGTAACGTCGCGAGCTTTGACGTCATATTATCCCCGTTTTAAAAATATAACAACATTTGATTGGTTAATGGCTAGTTACACCCGGTAAATAATATGACCTAGAAACACCCGGTAATATGGGTTTTTTATACCCGGGGTTTTAACCAATCAAAAGTTGTTATACTTTTCAAGCCGGGGATAAGACGTCATATTATTGGAATGTGAGAGAAAACACAGCGACGTGACATCGTTGAATGACTGGCAAATATAACGTGACGTCATGCACGAAATGTAGTGTCCTTCAGAACTTTGTACACATTTTAATTTAACCCTTGTTATTTGTTTAAAATTCGTTTTTATTGAAATATTAGATAAACTTATTACATACATAGTGCGTTGGTACAAGACTTTATATCAGTCTTGCCTGTTGCGTGAACTATAGTCTGTTTGACTTTTATGAATCTTCAGAAAAAAATTCTTAAAAATCCAGTTTTCAAATCAACAATTTTTTTTATAGATGTTTATTAATATATGATATTTACGAACTCTGACAATTAATTTCAATTTTTTTGTCCATTATTAAAAAAAGCTACCCATTAGGTCTCAATGTTAAATATATTTTCAAACGTGTAGAAATCTGGATGGAGTGAGTACAAATAACAGACTGTACCATGTGACATAGGACATTTAAATATTAAAGGACATCAATGACAATTGACTATCACTTTAATGGTCAATTAATGAGTAGTCTTTTAATATATAGTTGTCCTATGTCACATGGTAGAATGAATTATACATGAAAGCACATGTCTGTTATTTTGTTTTGATGGTTGGGCTCTTACACTATTTGTACTCACTCCCTCCAGATTTCTACACTTCAGTAAATATAATTAACAAAGAGACCTAATAGGTAGCTTTTTTTAATAATGGACAAAAATTTTGAAATTAAAATTAGATACAGAATTAGATCTTTGAGCTGACAATTTTTTGTTCTTCCCTCGATGGAATTTGAACTCACACCATTGATACACTTCAGCACCAATCGCTTACCCTTATGTCCAGCGCCCTAGACCACTCGGCCACATCCGCTATATTAAAAAAATATAGCTTCAATAGTCAAAGTGTTACCTTGTCTCGTAAAGAAAATCTAGAGATAGACATAAGACATGTGTCTAAGCGTGTGTATATGGTACATATATACTTAATGTTATAATTTGACAGCAATATAACTCAGCTTTAAAGGTGCAGATGTAAGGGAGAAATCCAACACTTACACAGAGGTCTTCAATACCTCAAATATTATATTAAATTAGAGAAAAACTCCACTTTTTACATATCCCCAAAACAGACAGAGCAAATTAATAAAAATGTCTTAATGTTGAGGCAGCAATAAATGACTGATTATCTTTGGATACATGATGTATTGTCTTTGTTCTTGTATTGTACATTGTTTGTATGAAAACAAAATATCATTTTCATATATATTATTTTGTGTATTGTATGTATTGAAATTAATTTGTATATAACACTTCTCTATTTCTAAAATAAACAATTACAACAAAATGGTTTTATCTGGAATGTTTGTGTCGCCTGTGTAGCAGAGTCAATACATAGGGATCAATATCCACAGTATTGTGTCGGTATCCTCCGCATCGTCTTAGGTAATCTACGGCCGATCACACTCGGATACTCTGCGCTCTTAACCTGTTCGTTAATTCAAATGAAAATCTTAACAGCATTATATACTCCTGGGGCAAACAATGCACTGGGGCCCCTATCTACGCAACCACTCACAGGAATAAAAATGTAAATTGTCGATAAAATTAAACATATATTTATTGTATTGGTACCTTCAACAAAATCAGTGTTTATACATCAAAAGACATGCTGTACACAACATACATAGATTAGTATGGGGCCCCTATGCTCGTGGGGCCCCATGGCAACTGCCCAGCGTGCCCATGCGTTAAGACGGCACTGGTTCCATAACTGATCTGTAATTAGCAGCTTCTATTGAAATATTACATCACACAAACATTCATATTAGAAGGGTATGGGTTTATAGTGTTTAACAATATTTCAGTTATATCGTGGCGGTCAGTTTTTTTGTTGGAGGAAACCGGAGTACCCGGAGAAAACCACCGACCTGTCGCAAACCATTGACCAATTGTATCACATAATGTTGTATCGAGTACACCTCGCCATGGACGGCGTTCGAAATCACAACTTTAGTGATGATAGGCACTGATTGCATAGGTAGTTGTAAATCCAACTACCATACGATCACGGCCACGACGACCCCTTTTGATTGTTAGTTATACATGTATCTCTCACAATCTCTTCCACAATGACAAATGGCGTCCCAATTTGTTTGATAAAAAATATGATTGAAATTAATAAAATAATAGAACGATAAGGTTTGAGGCTCTCGAGAGTAAAAAAGCAAATACGTTTTGGCAAATACTACGGCACAATGGGTAAAAAGGCAAACACGCTTTGGCAAATACCAAGGCACCGAGCGTAAAAAAGTGAGATCCTTTAGAAAATACCCGGTGTTGGTAAAATTGAATGAAATTCATTCGAAATATAAAAATACATGGAAATTACCACGGCCATGCACCAATCAAAACCAAGGATATTGATCTAAGTTGTAATTGTGTATAAAATAAAAATAATTTCCACTACAGGTATTTTACATTCGACCGACACGTTCGGACGATCTTGTATTAACGAGTGATTCAATAACATGTCTCCTACAAGATTGTTATAAACGGTCACCAATTCTGAACTGACGTACATAGCTTGCATACTATTTATTTATACCTTGAATTAGGTTTATAAGGCTCCCCCGTGCACCACGCAAAGCGAAAAAGAGAAGATATTTTGCATTTAACAATAATATGCAAAGCTATCTTGATATTAGTCACAAGGAACTGATTTCGACATTAATATTGAGAATATTCCATACTATGCAGAATATTTTCAGAGTTCTCGGTCATAAACCTTCATGTAAGATTTTTATACTGGTACACGGAAAAACAAAAGCCAATATGGACACCGTATCAAATAAATACTTTTTTCCGATTGGACAATTTCGGGGTACGAGTACGATATTCGTACTCAAATGTTGTAGTACCGTAAAGCGTGAACTTTGATCTAAAACTTTTAATTAGTACGTTAATCTGAAATCAGACAATTTTTTTTATTGATATTATGAATTAAGATTACTTACCTGTGTTTACTATAAGATGGCATTTCAATTTTAAATCAAAGAAAAATAATATAAAGAAAATATACGTCGAAGTTCAATATTGTACGGGGAGAGAAGAATACTATTTATTTTTTAAACGTCAAACTGTCATTGTGAGTGCGTTCATATTTATATAATAATGTGGTCTTGTCCAGGTAATATGCCACAATATTACCCAGGTCTGAAAGACATATTACCCTCCCCTTCCCCTATGCCAAAATATTACCCATGTCTGAGAGACATATTATCCGACTTCCCCTATGCCAAAATATTACCCAGGTCTGAGAGACATATTACCCTCCCCTTCGGTCGGGTAATATGTCTCTCAGACCTGGGTAATATTTTGGCATATTACCTGGACAAGATCACATTAACATCATTATTATACTTAGTGTCTAATTGTCCAGGTAATATGCCAAAATATTACGGTACCAAATATCACTACAGAAACTTACACGAAGTATAATAATTAGTAGTATTATTCATTTGTAAACTGGAGTTATCCCGCTTTGACTATCAACAACAAGATAATGAATTGAATGAGGGTATCGTGGTATTGTCAAGAATTTTTTTGTCAATATGTGACGTAAAAATATTTTTGACATTTGCGTCACCGAATATGGTACTGCTTTGACAACTATTTTACCTATTTTGTTCCTGTATTTAAATACTGTTACAGTGACAGCCGGAACCTTTGAGCCGTAATGAGAGCGGGAGGTTTGGCGCCTTAAAATCTGATTCAACCCACCATTTCTTTAGAAATGCCTGTACCAAGTCAGGGTCATTACGGTTTTCACAGTTTTCCGGTTGTTGACTGATTTTGTCTGTTTATATAATTATGAGTTTTGACTTTCCCTTTGTAAGATTGTTCGGAGTTCGGTAATTTTGTTATTACCTTTATTGTGCAACTTGATGCAAACTAAGTTTAAACATTTGATGTTCAACAATTTTACCAACATCAACAAAACAAACAATCACCTGTCACTTCAACACATTAAACATAAAAAGACCACGACATATGAAAATTGGAAATTCAATCCTGGCTCGAGATAGGCACTAGCATGTGGCGGGTTTAACTCATTTGATGGGATCCCAACCCGCTGCTCTTCAGTATGAATTAAGCTATTTTAAACCATTTGTGAAAAGATAGAACAATGGTATATGTTTTTTCTGGAACGATACTTTTCGCTCCTTAAGATTTTATAGAAAATAAAAAGATACAAAAAAAAAAATTAATAAATAATCTGGCACAGCAGTTCTCAACGATAAATATTGGTACAAATAGTTTACGTCCAAGAAACAATAATTTTAGAAAATTGACCGATAGTGTATGTCCAAGAAACAATAATTTTAGAAAATTGACCAATAGTGTATGTTCAAGAAACAATAATTTTAGAAAATTGACCAATAGTTTACGTCCAAGAAACAATAATTTTAGAAAATTGACCAATAGTTTATGTCAAAGAAACAATAAACTAATGTTTTGATATTAATGGAAAACAAATTCTTGCTCGGGGGAAAAACATAGCTCTCCCACCATAAAAGTTAAATGATCGGTGCCTTACAGGTAACTTCACTGAATAACACATGATATAGGGGTCACACGACGTTTTTTGTTTACATGAACTAAAGTCATCCAAACTATTCATGAGAATTACCAAATATACATAGTGTTTGCTTGTTTACTTACAATCAGCTGAGTACATAAACTACATTATATACTATTATTGATGTTAGGTAGAAATGTAACAAGCTTTATCCAAAATAACATCAAATGATTTCGGGTTGACTCTATTGCAGTTCTATTGTGACGGAAGTTAAATGACGTTCACTTCCGTAACGACCGTTAAATATTATTTCAATCCTGCAATTCACACAAAATACATACAATGGTAAAATAAAATGGACATCACTCACACATGGCATATCAATTGTTAGATTAGAACAAATATGACCAAGATAAATATGTAATATTTACTATATATACATACAATTCTACAAAGCATACGTTTATTGACTTCATGTGCTATGTCAAGGTTTTTGCCATGATATAGAAAAAAATGTTTATTTCGTGTTGAACAATTGACGTCTACGTTACGTCTTAACAACAAATTAATACAAGGATCTGATTAACAAAATAACGAAAACAACTGTGAAAGTCATACTTGTATACATGTATCTAAAGGAAAATATTGATGTTACTGGAAGTGACTCTATTCATAATTATATCATCGAAGTAAGGCCAATAAGCTTTCCTTTTGAGATCTTTAAATTGTGTACGTTTGATTCACAAAGGAAACAGAAATTCAATGTTAACTTTTACACGTCTTTTTAAACTAAAATAAAAACTAGGAATAAAAGAAATTAAATATTAAGGAAATATAGAGACCAGAGAGTAATTCTTCTCGAAGTAATGTTTCTGGGTTCAGACAAACTGAAGATTTATTGATCTAATAAATAGACAGACATTTTAAACATTTTGTTGTTCTAATATTGTGTTGATGAAGGCTTCCCAGGCCTAAAACACATTGAGCTGCACAGTCTCCATGGGGGTAGGTGTTGTCAGGCTATAATACGGAAAGCCTGACCATTGACAATGATGGGTAACGTGCTTGGAGAGTGCAAGGCTCCATACAAACTAAAGACCTCATTTGTAGATTTCTGAAAAGATTCGGCGCATTGCAGCTACTACTAAAGACTAAATGTTTCGTCCCTACCCAACTCTCCATCATAGAGGGTGTACCGGGGGTAGAATAGGCACCTCCGCGCTAGAGGCACTAGTCCTCTAAAAGGGGTCAACCCCTCGAGAACACCAGGGTATAGAAATGGGACCGAGAGCTTCTTCGGCTTGAAGGGGCGTCCGTCGGTTGTACGGGATGTATGAATTCACAACCAACTCGTCCTGCAGATGAGACGTAAATAAAACCGAGGTCCCGTGTTGTGAGATTGCCACCCTCTCCGCACGTTAAAGAACCCAGTGTAACAGCTCATTATGAGCATTATGCTCATGAAGAGTGGTCCATAAGAGACCTGTTGCACTGGCAAAATTATTCGTCCCTACCCATCACCTTTCCTTGTTGCGAGTCCCGTGGCGTTTAAATTTTTAAATGTTCTCGTCCTGAATATAGCTGAAAAATTGCTCGCTGGACGTTAAACACCAATCAATCAATCAACCAACTCTCCATAGTTTTCAGGGGTGATACCGGTTAGTGCTGATAATGATAAATGAAAATTCAATTACTATACGACTACGGACACGACAATCCTTTAAATTTTATGGCATAGACAAATTATTTAATTCTTAATGTGAATGCCTTCGCCATGATATTGCAAAAAAGTATATTTGGTGGTGAACAACTGACGCCTGTGTTACGTTTACAGCAAATTAATACCTGGATCTGATTCTTGGAGCATGTACTATTCTGGTAGGAAGAGTCGTGAATTATCGGTAGTCGAATAGTTTCTGCTAAGCAAGAGAGCGGCCAATAACTGATGTATTGACATGTCTATTGTAGTCTTCTTAATGAACAAATACTATGTAAATACACATAGGTGGTGGTACAAAAAAAAATATTTAGTTCAATATGTCAAGGTTTTCGCCATGATATAGCACAACAATGGTTTATTTGGTGTTGTACAACTGACGTCCTCGTTACGTTTTAACATCAAATTAATACAAGGATCTGATTAAAATAATAATAAAATAACCGTGAAAGTCATACTTGCATACATGTATCTAAAGGAAAATATTTATGCTAGTGGAAGTGATCATATTCATAATTATATCATCGAAATAAGGCCAAGAAGTTTTCCTTTTGAGATCTTTAAATTGTGTATGTTTTGTTTATAAAGGAATCAGAAATGCAATGTTAACTTTTACACGTCTTTTAAAACTAAAATAAAGGAGATAAATATTAGGTTAAAATTTGTTGTTGAAAAACGAGACCAGAGAGTAACTCTCGAAGGAATGTTTCTGGACATTTTAGACGTTTCGTAGTTCTGATATTGTATTGGTCAATGTTCCCATATCAGCTCAACACGTCTTCTGGTGACGTATTGAGGAACTCTCTGGATGGCATGGGGGTTGTCAGGTTATAATACATGGTCACGCTCCCAGCATGTTAGAGACCTCATTCTTATATTTCATAAAAGAGGGGAAACACTGTTGTCGCTACTAAAGACTACATGTGTTGTGCCTGGTTCACAAAGGAAACAGAAATACGACAGTTCGGAGTTAGGGGAAGAATTGTGTCACGTGTCTAGCTCTTTGCCGTTAAGAGTACATAAGGTGTACATCCGGGTCTCATTTTCGGACACTTTTTTAAGATGGCTGCCGCCCTTTGTTACAAATAGCTGTCATTATCAGCAGAGAAAACAACTTTCCCTTTTATGCCTTACTGGGTAGTGGTTGCGTGTTAATTTCATATTCTATGTTATCATCAGAAGCTGAAACTGCAGATAAAGAAACTTTACTATATTGTGCAGTATCGCCGCATCGGATGTAATGACAATGTTAAAATTTAGTTACCGTAGATGACACTGAACATTTCAGGTGTAAAATTACCTGCTTTATGAAAAAAAAAATTGAGCAGACTATATTTAATGAAAATAATTGACATTTTATGATTTTAGTTGTCACATTAAAAGAAACATACTTCTTTTTTTTACGAAGGTATTTTCCCTGTATCAATGTTAGATTTACAGTAACATAATATACAGACAAACCAATTATTATTTGTCATATTAGAAAGAATACATAAAAAGCTGTGGGTATTATTTTTTAAATATTTTCCTGCATCACTGTTCAATTCAAAGGAACATAATTCAGAGTAAAACCCGCCATTTTGAATAAACGTCCAGCGGCGGGAAATATAATAGTACTATTTTATCTCCTTCACAAAAGACTTTCTAACTCCGAACTCCCGTATTAAATGTTAACTTTTACACGTCTTTTTAAACTAAAATAAAAACTACGAATAGCGAAAATAAATATTAAGTAAATATTTAGTGTTTAAAAACGAGACCAGAGAGTAATTCTCGAAGCCGTGTTCCTGGGTTCAGACAAACTGAAGATTGATCTAACAAATAGACAGACTAATAGGTTCTTTCATACGTTGATATGGAAGACCGGTGGATCTTCCACGAGTGATATATATTTTATGTCTTTTCACGAGTGGAGCGCAGCGGAACGAGTGTAAATATATAACAAAATTATATCACGAGTGGAAGATCCGGCGATGTTCCATATCAACACATAAAAGTACCTATTTCTTCCGTAGACAACATTTTTTTTTATATACACACACCTATGTATGGCATTCATTGATCGATATCTTATTTATATATCAGGTATTATTGTGCACTACGTCATAGTACGTGACTGAGAAATGTAGGTCATAGAGTATATTATGTTGCTTTACGATAAAAAGAGTTTTAATTAACCCTTTGACTGCGACGTTTCGTGTATAACCGTAACGTCGTGTGCGGTATTATTCCTGATGTTATGACCCTTTCATCAGGGTGATGTCATTTTAACAGCAATGTGACGTTACTTACCATTTTTTTAGGATAGATATGTGGTTCTATATGTGCAATATTTGTATCTGATATTAAATTGTGTAATCTAATTATAATGTATTTGAATAACTTATTCTTAAAGAAAATAAAAATAAAAGTAAATTTCTTTCCCAAGGGACATATATGTCCCTAGCGCAGTCAAAGTGTTAAATAGTTTCCAAATCATAATCTTACCAGAAAAAAATATTTTAGTCATTTTTTATGATTTGCTTTTAAAAATAACGGCGCGATCTGATTGGCCGACAAGCGATGGGAGATGAGGTCTCGTGGCGTTGGAGATGAGGTCACGTGCACCGATCTTCAACGGGTCATCTCACACTGAAAACGGCCATTTATGGAAGAAATGTCAGTTCTGATATTGTATTGGTGAAGATTCCCAGGGCTTATACCCACAGAGCTGCTCAGCACGTCTCCGGATGGTGACGGATTTGGGAGCTCTCGCGATGAGGGTGGAGGTTGTCAGGTTATAATACGGAAGGCTTAGCTGTGAACCGTGGTGGTTACCGTTTATGGAGAGTGACACGCTCCGTGCAGGCTAGATATCTCATTTGTATGTTTTGACTAGTTATAATATGTAGTCTCATAACAGGAATGATGTCCAATGGAGACAGGAAAACACGTACACACATTGCAACGGATGATATTATGAGTGTTTAATACCACTTTAAGCAATATATCAGTTATATCGTGGTGGTAAATTTTATTGGTGGAGGACACCAGAGTACCCTGAGAAAACATCCGACCTTCCTCAAGTCACTATATAAGGCAAACATGTTTTTCTTTTGAGATCTTTAAATTGTGTAAATTCAATTTAACATTTACATGTCTTTTCAAGCTAAAATAAAAACTATGAATAAAAGAAATCAAATATTAAGTAAATATTTTGTGTTTGAAAACGAGACCAGAGAGTAACTCTCGAAGCCCTGTTTCTGGGTTCAGACAAATTGAAGATTTATTGATCTAATAATAGACAGACATTATAGCTCTGATATTGTATTGGTGAAGGTTCCCAGGGCTCAATCTCACAGAGCTGCTCAGCGCGTCTCCGAGTGGCACACTGGGAAGCTCTCTCGATGGGGATGGGATTGTCAGTTTATAATACTGAAAGCCTGACATGGGCAATAATGGTTAACCTGTATGGAGAGTGCCACGCTACATGCAGGCTAAAGACCTCATTTGTATACTTCGGAAAAGAGTAGGCGCATTGTAGCCGCAACTAAAAGCTAAATGTTTCGCCCCTACCTAACTCTCCATCCTTTTTCATAGATTAAACCGGTTAATGGGATCCTAAGTATCAAGTACACCTCTTCACGAGCGAGAATCGAACGCACACATTTAGTGAGGATAAACAAATGGAAATTAAACTACAATACGACCACGTAATCGAAAGTTTTTTCAATGTTATGACATGCACAAAATATTGATTTCATAATGTGAATGTCTTCCACATGATATAGCAAAAAAAGAAGGTTTATTTGGTGTACACGTGACGTCTCTGTTACGTTTAAGCAACAAATTATTACAAGGATTTGATTCAGAACATTATGAAGATAACTGGTAAAGTCATACTTGTATACATGTACCAAAAGAAAATATTTATGCTAGTGAAAGTGACTCTGTTCATAACTATACCATCGAAGTAAGGCCAAGAAGTTTTCCTTTCGAGGTCTTTAAATTGTGTACGTTTGGTTCACAAAGGAAAGAGAAATTCAGTGTTAACTTTTACACGTCTTTTTAAGCTAAGATAAAAACTAGGAATAAAGGACATAAAATATTAAGTAAATATTTTGTGCTTAAAAACGAGACCAGAGAGTAATTCTTTTCGAAGTAATGTTTCTGGGTTCAGACAAACTGAAAATTTATTGATCTAATAAATAGACAGACATTTTAAACATTGTGTTGTTCTGATATTGTATTGGTGAAGGTGTCCAAGACTAAACCTCACAGAGCTGCTCAGTGCGTCTCCGGATGGTATATTTGGGGAGCTCTCTCGATTGGGGGAGGTTGTCAGGTTATGATACGGAAAGCCTGACTATGTAACGTGGTGGGTAACGTGTTTGGAGAGTGCCATGCTCCCTGCAGGCTAAATATATATTTTGTAGATTTCTGAAGAGAGTACTAAAGACTAAATGGTTCTTCCCTAACCAACTCTACATATCTTTACAAGGGTGAAACTAGTTAATGGGATCCTAAGTGTCGAACACACCTCGTCACGGACGAGAATCAAACTCACACATTTTGTGGTGGTATATAAATATAAATTCAAATACAATACGACCACGGACACGACAGTCCTTTTAATAGTATGTCATGAACAACATATTGAGGTCATAATGTTAATTTCTTTGCCATGATATAGCAAAAAATGGTTTATTTTGTGTTGTACACGTGACGTTTGAGTTACGTTTTAACAACAAATTAATACAAGGATCTGATTAAGAAAGTAATGAAAATATCTGGTAAGAAGAGTTTGAAGATACCAAAGGGGAAATCAGAATCCCTATATCGAACAAGAACAGACAACACAATGGCCAAAAAGAAAAGGTACAAAAGTCATACTTGTATACATGTATCTAATAGAAAATGTTGTTACTGAAAGTGATCATATTCATAATTATACCATCGAAGTAAGGCAAAGAAGTTTTCCTTTTGAGATCTTTAAATTGTGTACGTTTTGTTCACAAAGAAAAATAATGTCAATGTTAACTTTAACACGTCTTTTTAAACTAAAATAAACAGTACGAATAAAGGAAATTAAATATTAAGTAAATATTTTGTGCTTAAAAACGAGACCAGTGAGTAATTCTTCTCGAAGCAGTGTTTCTGGGTTCATACAAACTGAAGATTTATTGATCTAATAACAGAGAGACATCTTAGACGTTTTGTAGTTCTGATATTGTATTGGTTAATGTTCCCAGGCCTAAACCTCACGGAGCTGCACAGCACGTCTCGGGTGGCGCATGAGGGAGCTCTCTCGATGGGGGATGGGGGCTATAAGGTTGTAATACGGAAGGCCTGACTGTGATGCATGGTGGGCAACGTGTATGGAGAGTGTCACACATCTGCAAGCTAAACACCTCTTGTGTATGCTATGGCATGCACAAAATGGGGGAACTGTCTTGATGGGGGTGGAGATTGTCAGGTTATGACACGGAAGTTCTGACTGTGATGCATGGTGGTTAACGTGTATGGAGAGTGCCACGCTCGCTGCAGGCTGCACACCTCTTTTGTATCCTTTAACTAGTTGGAATATGTAGTATGGTTGTCATCTTCGTATTGGTAGGGCTCAAAATATGAAAAATAAAATTCTGATAATAGGTAGATTGATTAATTTGAAAGTTCATTGGTTAACGTGCAAATGGGAAATTTGTCATTAACATTCAGAACAAGTCTGAAAACAGGAATGATGTCCAATCGAGACAACAATATCGTGGTGGTCAGTTTTATTGGTGGGGGACACCACAATAATTGCAATAAACCAACGACCTGCCACAAGTCACAGGACAGAAATTATGACAAACTTATGAAACTAAAGTGATGGTCAACAATTCAATCAATATCAACAAAAGGAAGAATCACCTTAAACAATTGAATACAAAAAAGACCACTACATATGGCGTTGAAATTCTAGGTCATGGTTTGATACAGGCGCAAAAATATGGCGGTGTTAAATCGATTAATGGGATCCTAAATATCGAGTACACCTCGTCACGAGCGAGAATCGAACACACACATATAGTGACGATAAACAAATTGACATTAAACTACAATACCTCCACGGACACGACAGTCCTTTAAATTTTAGGTCATGGACAAAATATTGAGTTCATAATGTGAAGGTTTTCGCCATGATATAGCAAAAATAAATAGCTTATTTGGTGCTGTACAGCTGACGTCCTTGTTACGTTTTAACAACAAAGCTTATTTGGTGCTGTACAGCTGACGTTCTTGTTACGTTTTAACAACAAATTAATACAAGGATCTGATTAAAATAATAATAGAATAACTGTGAAAGTCATACTTGTATGCATGTATCTAAAGGAACAAATACTATGTAAATACACATAGGTGGTGGTACAAAAAAAAATAATATTTAGTTCAATATGTCAAGGTTTTCGCCATGATATAGCACAACAATGGTTTATTTGGTGTTGTACAACTGACGTATACGTTACGTTTTAACAACAAATTAATACAAGGATCTGATTAAAATAATAATAGAATAACTGTGAAAGTCATACTTGTATGCATGTATCTAAAGGAACAAATACTATGTAAATACACATAGGTGGTGGTACAAAAAAAAAAAATATTTAGTTCAATATGTCAAGGTTTTCGCCATGATATAGCACAACAACGGTTTATTTGGTGTTGTACAACTGACGTATACGTTACGTTTTAACAACAAATTAATACAAGGATCTGATTGAAATAATAATAGAATAACTGTGAAAGTCATACTTGTATGTATGTATCTAAAGGAAAATATTGATTTACTGGAAATGATCCTATTCACAATTATACCATCGAAATAAGGCAAAGAAGTTTTACCTTTGAGATTTTTAAATTGTGTACGTTTGGATCACAAAGGAAACATAAATTCAATGTTAACTTTTACACGTCTTTTTAAACTAAAATAAAAACTAGGAATAACAGAAATCAAATATTAAGTAAATATCTTGTGTTTAAAAACGAGACCAGAGAGTAATTATTCTCGAAGTTAGTATTTCAGGGTTCAGACAAACTGAAGATTTATTGATTTAATAAATAAATAAATAATACCTTTTCAAACTAAAATAAAAACTACGAATAAAGGAGATAAAATATTAAGTAAATATTTTGTGTTTAAAAACGAGACCAGAAAGTAACTCTCGAAGCCCTGTTTCTGGGTTCAGACAAACTGAAGATTTATTGATCTCATAAATAGACAGACATCTGATACACTTTGAAGTTCTGATATCTATACGGGAAGTCAGATATGTTTGTTTATATGCTTGATGGTGTTGAACGCCACTTTCAACAATATTTCAGTTATATCGTGGCGGTCAGTTTTATTGGTGGAGGAAACCGGAGGACACGGAGAAAACCACCGACCTGTCGTAAGTCATTGACAAACTTGATCACAAAATGTTATACACCTCGCCCTGACGGAGATTCGAAAAGAAGAGGTACAAAAGGTACAAACAACAATCTACAAAACCCAACTAAAAACGGGGTTGAACTCAAGTACTCCGGAAAAAACATGTACACTACTACTTGAAGATCTGACAGGGGACACAGCTACCATTAGAAAAAATAAAATTTGCCTGTTTCTAACACGCGGGTTCGCCTAGTTGATCTCTGCAGATCTTACTACCAATAGAAGTGACTAACTATCCAACACAAACCATGCAAAGGAAATGGAATGAACGAGTTTTTTACCTCTTACAATCAAAACGTAAACTTGCGAAGAGGGTGGCAATCTCTCGACACGGACCTCGGTTTTATTTACGTCTCATCCGAAGGACGGGTTGGTTGTTAATTTATACATCCCGCGTCAACCTCGGATTCCCACTTAACATGATGTCTTCGTCACACCGAGGGTTCTATATTTTTTTAATGAATAATCATACTTTTTTGCCCACAATTCCCTTTTCCTTTTTCCTTCTCTGTTTTTGTTGGTAATACGTATTGTATATTTGAGTATTTTGTGTCTTCGTGTTGTTATGTTTCAAAACAGATGTTTGTATTTTTGTCGGGATTGTTTTATCCAATACGTTTGTTTAGTCTTCTACTTGCAATACGTGCACTTAATTCATCAAAATGACATGTCTCTACACTTCTTAACTTTTAATACCTCCGTTGTCGGAATAATATAACAATGTAGAAAGAAGTCAGATGTTTTAGTTATAATTGAACTCTATGTATGACGTCTGTTGTTAAACATTACCCGTCAAAATAGTTCTACACAAAATTGTAGCATAGGTAAATAGTCCCACCGATAACATATCCATCACATTGCAGGGGAGCGTGTAGAGTACTGTTAAAGTACTCTTTCGATACAGAAAATGCTTCTTAATATCACCATACACTTATCAATTTCAAACCATCATATAAATGAATCTACAGTCCTTCAAAAGAAAACTCCCATTGTCAAATAATATTATCTGAATATCAACTGTCCTTCAATTTACATTTTAAGTTCTAGATACTAGTATATGGAAAGATTGCTTTACCAGTCAGTACAACCAGTAGCCGGTTTACCAGTTACCACAACCGGTAACTGGTTTATCAGTCAGAAAAACCGGTAGATAATTTACCAGTCAGAGCAACCGAGAGCTGGTTTATGAATCAGTACAACCGCTAGCTGGTTTACCAGTAAGTACAAGCGGCCATGGTTTTATCCTCGTAATCGGTAGCTACTTGTAACCGTATGCACAACCATGCAACAGGTAGCTGATTTATCGATCAGACTAGCTTTCTATTGTTCTATCCGGTAGTACAACCTGCAGTTGTTTTACCTGTCATATAAGTTGGTAAATAGTGTTACCGTTAGCACAGTTAGTTTTACCTCTTGCCAATCACTCTAGATGGTAGCTGCCGTATTAGACAATCTGGGTGACCTGGCTATTTCATACCACTAATACAGATATGACGAGATGGTTACACTATGGAGATTGATACCTAAGTAATACTGGTCATTTGCCCATGGATGACATATCACCGGGTTTGCAACAAGGGTAACACGACGGGTGCCATTAGTGGAACAGGAACTGCTTACCCTCTCAAAGCACTTCACCCCGGTTCTGTAAGCTGTCATACTAGTTGGTAGTTAGTGTTCACGTTATCACAGTTACTCGCTGCTTTACCTCTTGTCAATCACTCTAGATGGTAATTCCCTTAAAGTTGAGTTATCTGGCTGGCCTGGCTATTTTGTACCACATATGATGAGGGGGTTACACAATTAAGATTTATACCTAGGTAATACCTGTCATGACATATCATCGGGTTTATAACATAAGTAACACCACGGATGTCATGTGTGGAACAGGAACTGATTACCCTTCCGGAACACCCAAATTCGTCCCCTGGGTTCACATTTCGTAGTCTTTAGTTTTCTGCGTAGTGTTTTTAGATCAGTGTTTGTCCTTTTGTCCCTTTTCAGTTAGCCATTTTATTGTTTCTCCGTCTTCAATCTACGACTTCCGGTTACTACATTGGTATCATTAAGCTTGTCTGCCGATAGTGTGGTATTGTTTTGTTTTGCATTTTATCTATACGATGGTTTGTTTTCTGGACTGGGATTTATTTGTTGCACATGTTGGTTGATGGTGTTGTGTATTTTTGATATTGATATAATGTTGAAAGGGCCATCGTGGCCATGCTCGTATGATAGTTGGACTTACAACTATCTATGCAATCAGCGCCTATCACCACTGATGTTGTGAGTTCGAATCTCGATCAGGGCGAGGTGCACAACATTATGTGACTTGCGAAAGGTCGGTGATTTTCTCCGGGTCTTCTGGTTTCCTCCACCAATGAAACTGACCGCCACGATATAACTGAAATATTGTTGAAAGTGGCGTTCAACACCCTCAAGCAAACACTCAAGCAAACCAATCTTTTCCCCTACACTCTGTATTGTGATTTATATTATACATAGTTTTGGTTAGTCATACAAGCTTTATTTTCAATGCAATCTGCTTGTAATGTTATCTTCATTCTTTTCCCCTACAAAGATATTTGGTCCATTATAGGTAAATAATTTGTTCCTTTCCTCATTCATGACTGATCACCGGGTTTGTAGCTAGATTAACACGACGGATGACACTAGTGGAGCAGGAACTGCCTACCCATCCGGAGCTTCTGAGTTCACCCCCGAATGTTAGTGGGGTTCGTGTTACTCGATCTTTAGTTTTATGTGTATGCTTTGTAGATCGTTGTTTGTCCTTTTGTACCTTTTCTTGTGGCCATTGTGTTGTCTATTCTTCTTCGATATACGTATTCTGATTACCCCTTTGGTATTTCTAACTCTTTATTCATTATCATAGAATGTGTTAGCAGAAATATATTGATCTTCAGTTCATGGGTTCAAAGGTAATGCAATTATGAACTTACAATAACATATTTACTATAGGGGTATACACAGAATGTTTTGTCTCTGTTCTGTTTTTCTTGACTTCTTTTATTATGATTGCTCCCTTACAAATATTCTTAAATAAATATACCTTCATATTTGGGTTTATTCAAATACAAATGTATTTATTTAACATAGTTTTGAATATAAAGATTTATTTACCATTGCTTTGAAGAAAAAAAGTACCACAGAAAAGAACATTTCAATCTTTTAGAGAAAAGAGAGGAATAACAATTTCCCTTTTTATTATTTTTGTAGGTAAATTAAAGACCTACATTAAAAGGAAATTACAATGTATATTTATATTACCAACCACTTGTTACCAACATAGAAACACGATTTACACACTGCATTTGAAAAGATGATAACCCTGGCCCTCTCAGACCGTGGGATAGTATGTCTTTATTACCAGACTGGTGTATAATGTCATTATTCTCAGACTTTTGAAAAATATTTGGAGAGATTATAACCCCGGCATTATCAGACCGTGGGATGGTATGCCTTTATTACCAGACTGTTGTGTAATTTCATCATTCTCAGATATTTGAACAATATTATTATTCTTAGTCCGTTCGTTATTGTCCGTAATATAAGAATTGGATAATTGTGTTATTCTTAAACTATTGCACATTGTATCATTATTCTGATGGAGAAAAAAACCTGGGACAGTATTATTAAAACGTAGATATCTAATTTAGAGCGCATGGCGCCTTTCTATAATAACTTTAGAGCGCATGGCGCCTTTCTAGAATAACTTCATCAGGTACTTTCTAAGTCAAAGCACTGGGAAACCAACATTTTTTTAATCTTGAGAAGAAAGTGAAATAAGGGGACTGAACAGGGTAGACAAAAGCTGCCAGGGTTGCCTATCATGGCTGAGGGGGGCCTAGTTTTTCTTAATCAAATTACTTAGGAACTGTAAATGCAAACATAGATATATCTAATAACCCATAATCGAAAAGATCAATAGAAACCCCTATCGTATTTTATTCCTGGAAAACTACTTATGAATAAGATAGGTATGATATAGGATCGATTACTCATTAATTCCGTTTATCACATGAGCTGTTTAAACATTTTAAAAGAGGTTTGTTTAACATATGTCGAATGCTGACAATGCAAACATTCGTGTTGCCCAATCTCTAGTTTTTTGTGTAGTGTTTTGTCGATGATTGTATATCACTTTTGTCACTTTTTCCTTTGACTATTGTATTGTCTGTCCTTCTATTGTATTGTCTCTCCTTCTATTGTATTTTCTCTCCTTCTATTGTATTGTCTGTCCTTCTATTGTATTGTCTCTCCTTCTATTGTATTTTCTCTCCTTCTATTGTATTGTCTGTCCTTCTATTGTATTGTCTCTCCTTCTATTGTATTGTATGTCCTTCTATTGCATTGTCTGTCCTTCTATTGTATTGTCTGTCCTTCTATTGTATTGTCTCTCCTTCTATTGTATTGTCTGTCCTTCTATTGTATTGTCTGTCCTTCTATTGTATTGTCTCTCCTTCTATTGTATTGTCTGTCCTTCTATTGTATTGTCTCTCCTTCTATTGTATTGTCTCTCCTTCTATTGTATTGTCTGTCCTTCTATTGTATTGTCTGTCCTTCTATTGTATTGTCTGTCCTTCTATTGTATTGTCTCACCTTCTATTGTATTGTCTGTCCTTCTATTGTATGGTTTGTCCTTCTATTGTATTGTCTCTCCTTCTATTGTATTGTCTGTCCTTCTATTGTATTGTCTGTCCTTCTATTGTATTGTCTGTCCTTCTATTGTATTGTCTCACCTTCTATTGTATTGTCTGTCCTTCTATTGTATGGTTTGTCCTTCTATTGTATTGTCTGTCCTTCTATTGTATTGTCTGTCCTTCTATTGTATTGTCTCACCTTCTATTGTATTGTCTGTCCTTCTATTGTATTGTCTCACCTTCTATTGTATTGTCTGTCCTTCTATTGTATTGTCTGTCCTTCTATTGTATTGTCTGTCCTTCTATTGTATTGTCTGTCCTTCTATTGTATTGTCTCTCCTTCTATTGTATTGTCTGTCCTTCTATTGTATTGTCTGTCCTTCTATTGTATTGTCTCTCCTTCTATTGTATTGTCTGTCCTTCTATTGTATTGTCTCTCCTTCTATTGTATTGTCTCTCCTTCTATTGTATTGTCTGTCCTTCTATTGTATTGTCTGTCCTTCTATTGTATTGTCTGTCCTTCTATTGTATTGTCTCACCTTCTATTGTATTGTCTGTCCTTCTATTGTATTGTTTGTCCTTCTATTGTATTGTCTGTCCTTCTATTGTATTGTCTGTCCTTCTATTGTATTGTCTCACCTTCTATTGTATTGTCTGTCCTTCTATTGTATTGTCTCACCTTCTATTGTATTGTCTGTCCTTCTATTGTATTGTCTGTCCTTCTATTGTATTGTCTGTCCTTCTATTGTATTGTCTGTCCTTCTATTGTATTGTCTCTCCTTCTATTGTATTGTCTGTCCTTCTATTGTATTGTCTCTCCTTCTATTGTATTGTCTCTCCTTCTATTGTATTGTCTGTCCTTCTATTGTATTGTCTGTCCTTCTATTGTATTGTCTGTCCTTCTATTGTATTGTCTCACCTTCTATTGTATTGTCTGTCCTTCTATTGTATTGTTTGTCCTTCTATTGTATTGTCTGTCCTTCTATTGTATTGTCTGTCCTTCTATTGTATTGTCTCACCTTCTATTGTATTGTCTGTCCTTCTATTGTATTGTCTCACCTTCTATTGTATTGTCTGTCCTTCTATTGTATTGTCTGTCCTTCTATTGTATTGTCTGTCCTTCTATTGTATTGTCTCTCCTTTTATTGTATTGTCTGTCCTTCTATTGTATTTTCTCTCCTTCTATTGTATTGTCTCTCCTTCTATTGCATTGTCTCTCCTTCTATTGTATTGTCTCACCTTCTATTGTATTGTCTGTCCTTCTATTGTATTGTCTCACCTTCTATTGTATTGTCTGTCCTTCTATTGTATTGTCTGTCCTTCTATTGTATTGTCTGTCCTTCTATTGTATTGTCTCTCCTTTTATTGTATTGTCTGTCCTTCTATTGTATTTTCTCTCCTTCTATTGTATTGTCTCTCCTTCTATTGTATTGTCTCTCCTTCTATTGTATTGTCTCTCCTTCTATTGTATTGTCTGTCCTTCTATTGTATTGTCTGTCCTTCTATTGTATTGTCTCACCTTCTATTGTATTGTCTGTCCTTCTATTGTATTGTCTGTCCTTCTACTGTATTGTCTGTCCTTCTATTGTATTGTCTGTCCTTCTATTGTATTTTCTCTCCTTCTATTGTATTGTCTCACCTTCTATTGTATTGTCTCACCTTCTATTGTATTGTCTGTCCTTCTATTGTATTGTCTGTCCTTCTATTGTATTGTCTCTCCTTCTATTGTATTGTCTCTCCTTCTATTGTATTGTCTCACCTTCTATTGTATTGTCTGTCTTTATATTGTATTGTCTGTCCTTCTATTGTATTGTCTCTCCTTCTATTGTATTGTCTGTCCTTCTATTGTATTGTCTCTCCTTCTATTGTATTGTCTCACCTTCTATTGTATTGTCTGTCCTTCTATTGTATTGTCTGTCCTTCTATTGTATTGTCTCTCCTTCTATTGTATTGTCTGTCCTTCTATTGTATTGTCTCTCCTTCTATTGTATTGTCTGTCCTTCTATTGTATTGTCTCTCCTTCTATTGTATTGTCTCTCCTTCTATTGTATTGTCTCTCCTTCTATTGTATTGTCTGTCCTTCTATTGTATTGTCTCTCCTTCTATTGTATTGTCTGTCCTTCTATTGTATTGTCTCTCCTTCTATTGTATTGTCTCTCCTTCTATTGTATTGTCTCTCCTTCTATTGTATTGTCTGTCCTTCTATTGCATTGTCTGTCCTTCTATTGTATTGTCTCTCCTTCTATAATATTGTCTCTCCTTCTATTGTATTGTCTGTCCTTCTATTGTATTGTCTCTCCTTCTATTGTATTGTCTCTCCTTCTATTGCATTGTCTGTCCTTCTATTGTATTGTCTCTCCTTCTATTGTATTGTTTCTCCTTCTATTGTATTGTCTCTCCTTCTATTGTATTGTCTCTCCTTCTATTGTATTGTCTCTCCTTCTATTGTATTGTCTCTCCTTCTATTGTATTGTCTGTCCTTCTATTGTATTGTCTCTCCTTCTATTGTATTGTCTGTCCTTCCATTGTATTGTCTGTCCTTCTATTGTAATGTCTGTCCTTCTATTGTATTTTCTCTCCTTCTATTGTATTGTCTCTCCTTCTATTGTATTGTCTCTCCTTCTATTGTATTGTCTCTCCTTCTATTGTATTGTCTGTCCTTCGATTGTAATGTCTGTCCTTCTATTGTATTTTCTCTCCTTCTATTGTATTGTCTCTCCTTCTATTGTATTGTCTCTCCTTCTATTGTATTGTCTCTCCTTCTATTGTATTGTCTCTCCTTCTATTGTATTGTCTGTCCTTCTATTGTATTGTCTCTCCTTCTATTGCATTGTCTGTCCTTCTATTGTATTGTCTCTCCTTCTATTGTATTGTTTCTCCTTCTATTGTATTGTCTCTCCTTCTATTGTATTGTCTCTCCTTCTATTGTATTGTCTCTCCTTCTATTGTATTGTCTCTCCTTCTATTGTATTGTCTCTCCTTCTATTGTATTGTCTCTCCTTCTATTGTATTGTCTCTCCTTCTATTGTATTGTCTCTCCTTCTATTGTATTGTCTGTCCTTCTATTGTATTGTCTCTCCTTCTATTGTATTGTCTCTCCTTCTATTGTATTGTCTCTCCTTCTATTGCATTGTCTATCCTTCTATTGTATTGTCTCTCCTTCTATTGCATTGTCTGTCCTTCTATTGTATTGTCTCTCCTTCTATTGTATTGTCTCTCCTTCTATTGTATTGTCTGTCCTTCTATTGTATTGTCTCACCTTCTATTGTATTGTCTGTCCTTCTATTGTATTGTCCTCCTTCTATTGTATTGACTCTCCTTCTATTGTATTGTCTCTCCTTCTATTGTATTGTCTGTCCTTCTATTGCATTGTCTGTTCTTCTATTGTATTGTCTGTCCTTCTATTGTATTGTCTGTCCTTCTATTGTATTGTCTCTCCTTCTATTGTATTGTCTGTCCTTCTATTGTATTGTCTGTCCTTCTATTGTATTGTCTGTCCTTCTATTGTATTGTCTCTCCTTCTATTGTATTGTCTCTCCATCTATTGTATTGTCTGTCCTTCTATTGTATTTTCTCTCCTTCTATTGTATTGTCTGTCCTTCTATTGTATTGTCTGTCCTTCTATTGTATTTTCTCTCCTTCTATTGTATTGTTTCTCCTTCTATTGTATTGTTTCTCCTTCTATTGTATTGTCTCTCCTTCTATTGTATTGTCTCTCCTTCTATTGTATTGTCTCTCCTTCTATTGTATTGTCTCTCCTTCTATTGTATTGTCTCTCCTTCTATTGTATTGTCTGTCCTTCTATTGTATTGTCACTCCTTCTGTTGTATTGTCTGTCCTTCTATTGTATTGTCTGTCCTTCTATTGTATTGTCTCTCCTTCTATTGTATTGTGTCTCCTTCTATTGTATTGTCTGTCCTTCTATTGTATTTTCTGTCCTTCTATTGTATTGTCTGTCCTTCTATTGTATTGTCTCTCCTTCTATTGTATTGTATCTCCTTCTATTGTATTGTCTCTCCTTCTATTGTATTGTCTGTCCTTCTATTGTATTGTCTGTCCTTCTATTGTATTGTCTCTCCTTCTTTTGTATTGTCGCTCCTTCTATTGTATTGTCTGTCCTTCTATTTTATTGTCTGTCCGTCTATTGTATTGTCTCTCCTTCTATTGTATTGTCGCTCCTTCTATTGTATTGTCTCTCCTTCTATTGTATTGTCTGTCCTTCTATTGTATTGTATGTCCTTCTATTGTATTGTCTCTCCTTCTATTGTATTGCCGCTCCTTCTATTGTATTGTCTCTCCTTCTATTGTATTGTCTGTCCTTCTATTGTATTGTCTGTCCTTCTATTGTATTTTCTGTCATTCTATTGTATTGTCTCTCCTTCGATTGTATTGTCTCTCCTTCTATTGTATTGTCTGTCCTTCTATTGTATTGTCTTTCCTTCTATTGTATTGTCTCTCCTTCTATTGTATTGTCTCTCCTTCTATTGTATTGTCTGTCCTTCTATTGTATTGTCTGTCCTTCTATTGTATTGTCTCTCCTTCAATTGTATTGTCTCTCCTTCTATTGTATTGTCTCTCCTTCTATTGTATTGTTTCTCCTTCTATTGTATTGTCTCTCCTTCTATTGTATTGTCTCTCCTTCTATTGTATTGTCTCTCCTTCTATTGTATTGTCTCTCCTTCTATTGTATTGTCTCTCCTTCTATTGTATTGTCTCTCCTTCTATTGTATTGTCTCTCCTTCTATTGTATTGTCTGTCCTTCTATTGTATTGTCTCTCCTTCTATTGTATTGTCTCTCCTTCTATTGTATTGTCTCTCCTTCTATTGTATTGTCTGTCCTTCTATTGTATTGTCTCTCCTTCTATTGTATTGTCTCTCCTTCTATTGTATTGTCTCTCCTTCTATTGCATTGTCTATCCTTCTATTGTATTGTCTCTCCTTCTATTGCATTGTCTGTCCTTCTATTGTATTGTCTCTCCTTCTATTGTATTGTCTCTCCTTCTATTGTATTGTCTCTCCTTCTATTGCATTGTCTGTCCTTCTATTGTATTGTCTCGCCTTCTATTGTATTGTCTGTCCTTCTATTGTATTGTCCTCCTTCTATTGTATTGACTCTCCTTCTATTGTATTGTCTCTCCTTCTATTGTATTGTCTGTCCTTCTATTGCATTGTCTGTTCTTCTATTGTATTGTCTGTCCTTCTATTGTATTGTCTCTCCTTCTATTGTATTGTCTGTCCTTCTATTGTATTGTCTGTCCTTCTATTGTATTGTCTGTCCTTCTATTGTATTGTCTGTCCTTCTATTGTATTGTCTCTCCTTCTATTGTATTGTCTCTCCATCTATTGTATTGTCTGTCCTTCTATTGTATTTTCTCTCCTTCTATTGTATTGTCTGTCCTTCTATTGTATTGTCTGTCCTTCTATTGTATTTTCTCTCCTTCTATTGTATTGTCTCACCTTCTATTGTATTGTCTCACCTTCTATTGTATTGTCTGTCCTTCTATTGTATTGTCTGTCCTTCTATTGTATTGTCTCTCCTTCTATTGTATTGTCTCTCCTTCTATTGTATTGTCTCACCTTCTATTGTATTGTCTGTCTTTATATTGTATTGTCTGTCCTTCTATTGTATTGTCTCTCCTTCTATTGTATTGTCTGTCCTTCTATTGTATTGTCTCTCCTTCTATTGTATTGTCTCACCTTCTATTGTATTGTCTGTCCTTCTATTGTATTGTCTGTCCTTCTATTGTATTGTCTCTCCTTCTATTGTATTGTCTGTCCTTCTATTGTATTGTCTCTCCTTCTATTGTATTGTCTGTCCTTCTATTGTATTGTCTCTCCTTCTATTGTATTGTCTCTCCTTCTATTGTATTGTCTCTCCTTCTATTGTATTGTCTGTCCTTCTATTGTATTGTCTCTCCTTCTATTGTATTGTCTGTCCTTCTATTGTATTGTCTCTCCTTCTATTGTATTGTCTCTCCTTCTATTGTATTGTCTCTCCTTCTATTGTATTGTCTGTCCTTCTATTGCATTGTCTGTCCTTCTATTGTATTGTCTCTCCTTCTATAATATTGTCTCTCCTTCTATTGTATTGTCTGTCCTTCTATTGTATTGTCTCTCCTTCTATTGTATTGTCTCTCCTTCTATTGCATTGTCTGTCCTTCTATTGTATTGTCTCTCCTTCTATTGTATTGTTTCTCCTTCTATTGTATTGTCTCTCCTTCTATTGTATTGTCTCTCCTTCTATTGTATTGTCTCTCCTTCTATTGTATTGTCTCTCCTTCTATTGTATTGTCTGTCCTTCTATTGTATTGTCTCTCCTTCTATTGTATTGTCTGTCCTTCCATTGTATTGTCTGTCCTTCTATTGTAATGTCTGTCCTTCTATTGTATTTTCTCTCCTTCTATTGTATTGTCTCTCCTTCTATTGTATTGTCTCTCCTTCTATTGTATTGTCTCTCCTTCTATTGTATTGTCTGTCCTTCGATTGTAATGTCTGTCCTTCTATTGTATTTTCTCTCCTTCTATTGTATTGTCTCTCCTTCTATTGTATTGTCTCTCCTTCTATTGTATTGTCTCTCCTTCTATTGTATTGTCTCTCCTTCTATTGTATTGTCTGTCCTTCTATTGTATTGTCTCTCCTTCTATTGCATTGTCTGTCCTTCTATTGTATTGTCTCTCCTTCTATTGTATTGTTTCTCCTTCTATTGTATTGTCTCTCCTTCTATTGTATTGTCTCTCCTTCTATTGTATTGTCTCTCCTTCTATTGTATTGTCTCTCCTTCTATTGTATTGTCTCTCCTTCTATTGTATTGTCTCTCCTTCTATTGTATTGTCTCTCCTTCTATTGTATTGTCTCTCCTTCTATTGTATTGTCTGTCCTTCTATTGTATTGTCTCTCCTTCTATTGTATTGTCTCTCCTTCTATTGTATTGTCTCTCCTTCTATTGCATTGTCTATCCTTCTATTGTATTGTCTCTCCTTCTATTGCATTGTCTGTCCTTCTATTGTATTGTCTCTCCTTCTATTGTATTGTCTCTCCTTCTATTGTATTGTCTGTCCTTCTATTGTATTGTCTCACCTTCTATTGTATTGTCTGTCCTTCTATTGTATTGTCCTCCTTCTATTGTATTGACTCTCCTTCTATTGTATTGTCTCTCCTTCTATTGTATTGTCTGTCCTTCTATTGCATTGTCTGTTCTTCTATTGTATTGTCTGTCCTTCTATTGTATTGTCTGTCCTTCTATTGTATTGTCTCTCCTTCTATTGTATTGTCTGTCCTTCTATTGTATTGTCTGTCCTTCTATTGTATTGTCTGTCCTTCTATTGTATTGTCTCTCCTTCTATTGTATTGTCTCTCCATCTATTGTATTGTCTGTCCTTCTATTGTATTTTCTCTCCTTCTATTGTATTGTCTGTCCTTCTATTGTATTGTCTGTCCTTCTATTGTATTTTCTCTCCTTCTATTGTATTGTTTCTCCTTCTATTGTATTGTTTCTCCTTCTATTGTATTGTCTCTCCTTCTATTGTATTGTCTCTCCTTCTATTGTATTGTCTCTCCTTCTATTGTATTGTCTCTCCTTCTATTGTATTGTCTCTCCTTCTATTGTATTGTCTGTCCTTCTATTGTATTGTCACTCCTTCTGTTGTATTGTCTGTCCTTCTATTGTATTGTCTGTCCTTCTATTGTATTGTCTCTCCTTCTATTGTATTGTGTCTCCTTCTATTGTATTGTCTGTCCTTCTATTGTATTTTCTGTCCTTCTATTGTATTGTCTGTCCTTCTATTGTATTGTCTCTCCTTCTATTGTATTGTATCTCCTTCTATTGTATTGTCTCTCCTTCTATTGTATTGTCTGTCCTTCTATTGTATTGTCTGTCCTTCTATTGTATTGTCTCTCCTTCTTTTGTATTGTCGCTCCTTCTATTGTATTGTCTGTCCTTCTATTTTATTGTCTGTCCGTCTATTGTATTGTCTCTCCTTCTATTGTATTGTCGCTCCTTCTATTGTATTGTCTCTCCTTCTATTGTATTGTCTGTCCTTCTATTGTATTGTATGTCCTTCTATTGTATTGTCTCTCCTTCTATTGTATTGCCGCTCCTTCTATTGTATTGTCTCTCCTTCTATTGTATTGTCTGTCCTTCTATTGTATTGTCTGTCCTTCTATTGTATTTTCTGTCATTCTATTGTATTGTCTCTCCTTCGATTGTATTGTCTCTCCTTCTATTGTATTGTCTGTCCTTCTATTGTATTGTCTTTCCTTCTATTGTATTGTCTCTCCTTCTATTGTATTGTCTCTCCTTCTATTGTATTGTCTGTCCTTCTATTGTATTGTCTGTCCTTCTATTGTATTGTCTCTCCTTCTATTGTATTGTCTCTCCTTCTATTGTATTGTCTCTCCTTCTATTGTATTGTTTCTCCTTCTATTGTATTGTCTCTCCTTCTATTGTATTGTCTCTCCTTCTATTGTATTGTCTCTCCTTCTATTGTATTGTCTCTCCTTCTATTGTATTGTCTCTCCTTCTATTGTATTGTCTCTCCTTCTATTGTATTGTCTCTCCTTCTATTGTATTGTCTGTCCTTCTATTGTATTGTCTCTCCTTCTATTGTATTGTCTCTCCTTCTATTGTATTGTCTCTCCTTCTATTGTATTGTCTGTCCTTCTATTGTATTGTCTCTCCTTCTATTGTATTGTCTCTCCTTCTATTGTATTGTCTCTCCTTCTATTGCATTGTCTATCCTTCTATTGTATTGTCTCTCCTTCTATTGTATTGTCTGTCCTTCTATTGTATTGTCTCTCCTTCTATTGTATTGTCTCTCCTTCTATTGTATTGTCTCTCCTTCTATTGCATTGTCTGTCCTTCTATTGTATTGTCTCGCCTTCTATTGTATTGTCTGTCCTTCTATTGTATTGTCCTCCTTCTATTGTATTGACTCTCCTTCTATTGTATTGTCTCTCCTTCTATTGTATTGTCTGTCCTTCTATTGCATTGTCTGTTCTTCTATTGTATTGTCTGTCCTTCTATTGTATTGTCTCTCCTTCTATTGTATTGTCTGTCCTTCTATTGTATTGTCTGTCCTTCTATTGTATTGTCTGTCCTTCTATTGTATTGTCTGTCCTTCTATTGTATTGTCTCTCCTTCTATTGTATTGTCTCTCCATCTATTGTATTGTCTGTCCTTCTATTGTATTTTCTCTCCTTCTATTGTATTGTCTGTCCTTCTATTGTATTGTCTGTCCTTCTATTGTATTTTCTCTCCTTCTATTGTATTGTCCCTCCTTCTATTGTATTGTTTCTCCTTCTATTGTATTGTTTCTCCTTCTATTGTATTGTCTCTCCTTCTATTGTATTGTCTCTCCTTCTATTGTATTGTCTCTCCTTCTATTGTATTGTCTCTCCTTCTATTGTATTGTCTCTCCTTCTATTGTATTGTCTGTCCTTCTATTGTATTGTCACTCCTTCTGTTGTATTGTCTGTCCTTCTATTGTATTGTCTGTCCTTCTATTGTATTGTCTCTCCTTCTATTGTATTGTGTCTCCTTCTATTGTATTGTCTGTCCTTCTATTGTATTTTCTGTCCTTCTATTGTATTGTCTGTCCTTCTATTGTATTGTCTCTCCTTCTATTGTATTGTATCTCCTTCTATTGTATTGTCTCTCCTTCTATTGTATTGTCTGTCCTTCTATTGTATTGTCTGTCCTTCTATTGTATTGTCTCTCCTTCTTTTGTATTGTCGCTCCTTCTATTGTATTGTCTCTCCTTCTATTTTATTGTCTGTCCGTCTATTGTATTGTCTCTCCTTCTATTGTATTGTCGCTCCTTCTATTGTATTGTCTCTCCTTCTATTGTGTTGTCTGTCCTTCTATTGTATTGTATGTCCTTCTATTGTATTGTCTCTCCTTCTATTGTATTGCCGCTCCTTCTATTGTATTGTCTCTCCTTCTATTGTATTGTCTGTCCTTCTATTGTATTGTCTGTCCTTCTATTGTATTGTCTGTCATTCTATTGTATTGTCTCTCCTTCGATTGTATTGTCTCTCCTTCTATTGTATTGTCTGTCCTTCTATTGTATTGTCTTTCCTTCTATTGTATTGTCTCTCCTTCTATTGTATTGTCTCTCCTTCTATTGTATTGTCTGTCCTTCTATTGTATTGTCTGTCCTTCTATTGTATTGTCTCTCCTTCTATTGTATTGTCTCTCCTTCTATTGTATTGTCTCTCCTTCTATTGTATTGTCTCTCCTTCTATTGTATTGTCTCTCCTTCTATTGTATTGTCTCTCCTTCTATTGTATTGTCTGTCCTTCTATTGTATTGTCTCTCCTTCTATTGTATTGTCTCTCCTTCTATTGTATTGTCTCACCTTCTATTGTATTGTCTCTCCTTCTATTGTATTGTCTCTCCTTCTATTGTATTGTCTCTCCTTCTATTGTATTGTCTCTCCTTCTATTGTATTGTCTGTCCTTCTATTGTATTGTCTCTCCTTCTATTGTATTGTCTCTCCTTCTATTGTATTGTCTCTCCTTCTATTGTATTGTCTCTCCTTCTATTGTATTGTCTGTCCTTCTATTGCATTGTCTCTCCTTCTATTGTATTGTCTGTCCTTCTATTGTATTGTCTCTCCTTCTATTGTATTGTCTCTTCTTCTATTGTATTGTCTGTCCTTCGATTGTATTGTCTCTCCTTCTATTGTATTGTCTCTCCTTCTATGGTATTGTCTCTCCTTCTATTGTATTGTCTGTCCTTCTATTGTATTATCTCTCCTTCTATTGTATTGTCTGTCCTTCTATTGTATTGTCTCTCCTTCTATTGTATTGTCTCTCCTTCTATTGTATTGTCTCTCCTTCTATTGTATTGTCTCTCCTTCTATTGTATCGTCTGTCCTTCTATTGTATTGTTTCTCCTTCTATTGTATTGTTTCTCCTTCTATTGTATTGCCTCTCCTTCTATTGTATTGTCTCTCCTTCTATTGTATTGTCTCTCCTTCTATTGTATTGTCTCTCCTTCTATTGTATTGTCTCTCCTTCTATTGTATTGTCTGTCCGTCTTTTGTATTGTTTCTCCTTCTATTGTATTGTTTCTCCTTCTATTGTATTGTTTCTCCTTCTATTGTATTGTCGCTCCTTCTATTGTATTGTCTGTCCTTCTATTGTATTGTCTCTCCTTCTATTGTATTGTCTGTCCTTCTATTGTATTGTCTGTCCTTCTATTGTATTGTTTCTCCTTCTATTGTATTGTTTCTCCTTCTATTGTATTGTCTCCCCTTCTATTGTATTGTCTCTCCTTCTATTGTATTGTCTGTCCTTCTATTGTATTGTCTCTCCTTCTATTGTATTGTCTCTCCTTCTATTGTATTGTCTGTCCTTCTATTGTATTGTCTGTCCTTCTATTGTATCTTCTATTGTAACTTCAAACATTTTTCATGTATAAATGTTTGATATCAACAATACCGTTAGAAAAAAGGGGGGTGGGTCCGTGCCACGAGCGCCTGTGATTTAATGAAGGTTAAAGTATACATGAATGAAACCGACAAAACTGATTGGTTGTTGAAATAAGACGATGTATAAAGAAAATGTGGAAAGGTGATTCAATGCCGTTCAAACAATCATTTTTTATGTCATCGAATTAAGATCAATCTTAATACCTACTTCATAAAATACTTATAAAAACAAAACCAAATCAGTTGTGTCAAATATTTTTCACGACGTACATTCATGGCTAAACCGTGATCAAATTACAATAATACATTTTACTTCCATATTTTTATGAATGGAAATGCTTTAAAAATATAAGTACGCGTAGGTCATTGTTTGTTTTTAGAATTACACAGAATTACACATTTTACTGTAAATCTGATAAATTAAAGTGTGTGAATCACTTAACTACTGTTTATTTGGAGGAAAACAAAACCTGAACTTAAATTACCCTCCGTTACATAACAAGACTTAATAGAATGAAACTCCTGATCTAGTTATATAGTTTGAAATAATAAAATTAAAAAAATTAGAATACCTCATTACGCTTAAGGTTTTTATGAGAATTTAAATTTTTTATTAGCATGTAACTCATAGAGTTTTTATGAGCAACACATACTTATGTAAATAATTATACATCCCCTTTCTACTTATAATATTATAAAATAATCATTTCTGTGAATTCAGATTCTTTTCGCTGAATATCAATTTTCGTGGTTTTTCGTCGGTATCACCAAACCATGAAATGTTGTGGACAGCGAGCAGCATAACTAAAATAGATACCAGGAAATATTAAAACCATGATTGAGTTCAAACGTGAACGTACATCTCAGTTAGAACTGTAGGATCCAGCCAAATCGACACTAATGTAAATAAATGAAATCACAATATTTGAACAAATAAAGAAAAAACATATAGCTGATTTTAAAATGTTAATATCAATTGTAATGTTTTTGGAAAGTAGTACCATTAATTTCATTCAACCACAACTCCATATTTACTGTACCTTCTTTGAAGAGAGAGAGAGAGAGAGAGAGGGAGAGAGAGAGAGAGAGGTGCACGACCACGAAGGCGCTTATATGCATGGGTTTTGTCGATCTCCAGGGGAACCACTATACCCAATGTCAACCCGAAGTAGCACACCCGTCAGGTCGGTCGATTTCTGTGGGCACGATAGAAATGAAATATTGTCGTCTTACAAATTTGGACGTTTTAGACAGCTGCAAGATTACCATCCTTCTAATATGACAAAATGACAAAAGTGGTCTTTTAAAAACAATCTTAGAAGTTAAAATCTTGAAGATGGTGTGCTGGACTTGCCTTCCATATTTTTATGAATGGAAATGTTGAAATCCAAGTACACGTAGTTCATTGTTTGCTTTTGGAATTACACATAATTATACCTTTTGCTGTAAATCTGATCAAATAAAGTTGTGTGAATCACTTAACTACTGTTTATTTGGAAGAAAACAAAACCTGAACTTAGCTTACCCTCCTCCATTACAAAACAAAATCCAATGGAATGGAAAATCCGGATATAGTTTTATAGTTTGAAATAATCTAAACATTTTTATTAGAATACCACTCATACAGAGTTTTATGAGCTTAAAATACTTATGCAAATAATTATATACACACACCTTTCTACTAATCTTATCAAAAAGTTATTTCTGTGAATTCCCTTTTTTCGCTGAATACCAATTTTCGTGACTTTCGTCGGTATCACCAAACCATGAAATGTTGTGGACAACGAGCAGCATAACTAAAGTAGATACCAGGAAATATTAAAACCATGATTGAGTTCAAATGTGAACGTACATCTCAGTTAGAACTGTAGGATCCAGGCAAATCGACACTAATGTAAATAAATGAAATCACAATATTTGAACAAATAAAGAAAAAAACATACAGCTGATTTTAAAATGTTTAATATCAATTGTAATGTTTTTGGACAATAGTACCATTATTAACTTAATTCAACCACAACTCCATATTTACTGTACATTATTTGAAGTTCAACAAAAATCAACTGAGAGAGAGAGAGAGAGAGAGAGAGAGAGAGAGAGCACGAAGGCCCTTATATGAATGGGTATAGTTTTCGTACTCTAAATAAACGAATGGGTATGGGTTTCTTGCTGAGAGAATATATTAATAAGGGTGTTTTGTCAACCTCCAGCGGAACCACTGCATCCTGTATTATCAAATTACCCCCTCCCCATAAGGTTGCTGGTTTTGTGTGGACACGATACAACTGAAATAGTGTTACCTTACAAACTTGGACGTTTTGTACAAAGTGGTCTTTTAAATACAATATTAGAAGTTAAAATCTCAAATGTGCTTGACTTGCCTTCTGTATTTTTAAGAATGGAAATGTTTAAATATAAGTCATTGTTTATTTTTAGAATTACACAGAATTACACCTTTTACTGTAAATCTGATAAAATTAAACTGTGTGAATCACTTAACTACTGTTTATTTGGATGAAAAAAAACCAACAAAAAACCTGAACTTAAATTACCCCCCATTACATAGCAAGACGCAATGGAATGGAAATCCGGATCTAGTTATAAAGTTTGAAATAATTAGATTTTTTTAAATTAGAATAACACATTACCCTTAAGGTTTTTATAAGATTTAAAATACTTATACACCCTCTTTCTACTAATCTTATCATAAAATAATCATTTCTGTGAATTTTTTTTTTCGCTGAATATCAATTTTCGTAGATTTCATAATTGATATCACCAAACCATCAATTTAGTTATCAGCGAGAAAGGTTTCTATCTGTTGACTGTGTTCCAGTTGTTTGTAGAAGGGCATATATGTCTTATTTACATTATTTGTGTTTGTTTGCGTATAGTGGTGTCCAACACATATTGTGTTGTGTTTTTGTTGCGAGTTTCTCTGAATTGTCCATTTTTGATTGCCCCTTCGTTATTCTCTGTCGTTTATTTCAGTAAGTTAGTATTATAATAATCCAACGGAGCGTGATAGTCTAGTATATAGACAGATATTATCATGTAATCAACACGTAACCTGATCTCGCCATAATATGGCTGAAAATTGATCTCTTAACGTTAACCACAGTCACTCGCCTCATTTGTGTTGCATATTATCTTAGATTAATGGTTGTCTTCATTCAAATACAAACTATCACCACTAACATTGTGAGTTCGAATTCCGCTCAGGCGAGATGTACTCGATACAACATTATGTGATAAACTTTGACAGTGACTTGCGAAAGGTCGGTGGCTTTCTCCTGGTACTCCGGTTTCCTCCACAAATAAAACTGACCGCCACGATATAACTGAAATATTGTTGAACGTGGCGTGAAACACTATAAACCTATAACCCCCTCAAATACAGACATGCCAATATACCCTCATGTCGCGGGTCTGACTAGCATTGGTAACTGATTTCCCGCTAAAAATCCATAAAACCAGCAATTATTGTTTATCCACTGAAGAACACTGACATTGAGGATAATCATTCAATAAATTATGGGGAGTAGCTGTTCATTTGGCCATTGTATTACACATGTTGGTTGATATGATGATCAACATTCCAAAACTATTGTTTCTATGAGGAAAAAGATATTCAAAAGAACAATAAATGAAGCTCTGATATTCTGTCAGGTTCATTAGGATTACATAATGGTGGTAAAGAATCAGGACTGCCAGTGGTAAAACAGCATGCCCAATGCCATGGCCGGATTGGAGTTCCCTCAGAATAATTGATTGGGGTGTCAGCCCTTGCCCTGCCACCGTAGTCGCAGTCTTTCTGTGCTCTATTTAATGGCCATTAATTCACTCATTTGGGGGTCGATATCTTTACCTATGATTATATTCTGTATTGTCACAGACTGCTGGCTGTTTATATGAATCATTTTCTAACTTTGTATTAGTAGTATCATAAAGAACTATTAAACACTATTATTACGATATATCAAGGCTGAAGCAGAAATAAAAACACATGGAGCGAGTATTTAAAAAAAATATTGTTAAAGTGCAACATTGTATTTATTAAGTGCTATTAATCATTAATACATACTGTGTTTAGAATATTACTTTTGAAATTAAAAATCAAAATTGAAAAAAAAATGAAATTGAAATTAACAAAATTAAAAATTAAAAAAAAATATGACAATAAAAATTCAATGGATTTCATACATTGATGTTTAAAGGTACATTTTATATAACAACAAATAAATCATTCTACAATTAAATTCTACGGCTATATATATATTCTAGCTTGCATGTTAAGTAGTATCAAACTGAGTTAAATCCGGATTTATAACTTACGGCGCAGCAATACAAACTATTTTATAGACTTCCTTTACAGTATTTTACTAAGCATTTTAACGATGTTGTTTTATTTACATCATTATTGCTTTAAATATGGATAGTTTTTTTATAATTAGATTTTTATAACACACAATCTATTTTCGTTTTATGAAAGTTGTGGTGTTTGTTGTGACTACTTGTATTAAACTTCAATAATAACTACTTCAGTCTTCAACAAACTGAAAAAAAAAAAAAAAAAATAAAAAATAAAAATAAATAAAAAATAAAAATAAATATTGTTTTGAATAGCATTTTCTCCCATTATTACAGCGTTTTAACCCCGCTGAACCAGTGGTGGAAAAATCTGTAATCCTCTAGAGGTTTAAAATGTCTCGTGCCTTTCCCCGCATGTTGTCAAATCGGTAAATGATTCGGATTTTGAAATAAAGTTCGTGTTAAATAATGGGAGAAACAAATGCTCCTTCAGTTGCCCATGTGGGTTACGATATTTCTCCATTCTCGAGGGTTAAATTAAGAATTTTAACAACTCGCCTGACGGCTTGTGGTTAAAATTTTTAATTTAACTCTCTTGAGTGGAGAAATATCGTAACCCACGGGCAGCTGAAGGAGAATCTATATACACGCTTTAGGTAAATAAAAAAATCTGGTGTTTTGTGAAGTCAGTGTTGCTCATTGAGTTTTTTGTTTTGCTTGCCCCCGTTCTTGTGCCTAATGTTTCCTGTGCCCATTCATGATTGTCCCTTCGGTTTTCTCTATTGCTAATTGACAAATTATCAAATATATTTATAGGTATTTTTTATGTTTTTATCAACGTCTTAAACGAATGGAATCGGCGCAGATCTACTGTTTACTTATGAAATGGTCGGTGTCTAAACAGGGAGTTTTTCGTTCTGAAAAGATATCTCCTTGAAATATCCTTCTAAGATCGTCTATAGTTGTTTTTGGACTGTATCTTATTATTTATTTTAACATAAAGACACTAAATACAATAAGAAAGGTTTGTACATTTTTTTATGATTATCTATTTTCTACAATCTTAACATAATAAACTATGACTATTCGTAACATACATCTTATTAGTTGTCTGTGCATGATTTGTTTGTTTTGTTTGTCTTCGTTCTGTGTCTTATGTCCAGTGTTTGTGTCTCTGCAATTTCCAACGAACTTGATTGCCCCTTCTGTTTTCCAGTTTATACCGTTATTTTCATCACTAGCAAATTCATAACAGAACGTATCAAATGAAATTTACTTGATTCACTCTTAAATAAAGCACATTTGTGTTTTATAACAGATTTGTGTTTTATATGATAGGCATCTGACTCCTACACTCTCGTATTCCTAATGGCTTTAATTCATAAAACATGATAAAATGGCCAAATAAAGTATTCGTGTTCCGATAACAATCTCCATTGTTGGCCTATTATACATAATACATTTGTATATTCATTCATAGAAATTTTAAATAATAAGTTAAACAAAACAAACACATTAATGCAAGTAAAATGCTCTAAACATTATAATGGAAACTTTCATTCATGTTTTGTTATATTCCCACGCTCCTAATCTGTCATCGAATTGAAACAGTCAAAAACAAGCTATTCACCTAAATGGACATTAAAAGGGGGATAATTTTCAAGTGGTTAGCAAACAAATCAAAATGTATTTGTTTATATATACAATACCACATTAACATGCCTATGTTTGTATTATAAAATAGATATTAAGTACAAGATCTATGACCGACTGTTAAAATATACAATACATTGGTAATAATGACATCAAAGGATATACGAAGTTATCGAGTTTAACATTATAGAGTTATGGCTGTTCAACCTGCATTATTTTGTTTGGCTTAAAATGTAGGGATGGGTGAGTGATTGTTGTTTAACGCCAACTCAGCAATTTTTCAGCTATATCATGGCAAGAACAAGTTAATATTCAATGAGATGATGATGAGGTCAGCGTTGTACTAGACCAACACTCTTAGTTGGATTTTCATTAAAACAACAGTCAGTTGATAGACATGTCGCCCAACTCGGACACATTTTCCTGATTCAGAACCAATCAGTGTTGGCTCTTTCTGCTTAGCGGAGAAGCAACACATACCAATTTCATGGTCTTTGGTTTGGCCCGATCTGGATTCGAACCTATGATCTACCGCACTTGAGGCGAGCAAGCTAACCATTACATCACCGATGCGGTTAAAAGTTAGAAGATACCCCAAGGGTAATCAGAAGACGCCATAGTTAGAAGATACCACAGGGGTAACCAGAAGACGCCAAAGTTAGAAGATACCACAGGGGTAATCAGAAGACGCCAAAGTTAGAAGACACCACAGGGGTAATCAGAAGACGCCAAAGTTAGAAGATACCACAGGGGTAATCAGAAGACGCCAAAGTTAGACGATACCACAGGGGTAATCAGAAGACGCCAAAGTTAGAAGACACCACAGGGGTAATCAGAAGACGCCAAAGTTAGAAGATACCACAGGGGTAATCAGAAGACGCCAAAGTTAGAAGACACCACAGGGGTAATCAGAAGACGCCAAAGTTAGAAGATACCACAGGGGTAATCAGAAGACGCCAAAGTTAGAAGATACCACAGGGGAAATCAGAAGACGCCAAAGTTAGAAGATACCACAGGGGTAATCAGAAGACGCCAAAGTTAGAAGATACCACAGGGGTAATCAGAAGACGCCAAAGTTAGAAGATACCACAGGGGTAATCAGAAGACGCCAAAGTTAGAAGATACCACAGGGGTAATCAGAAGACGCCAAAGTTAGAAGACACCACAGGGGTAATCAGAAGACGCCAAAGTTAGAAGATACCACAGGGGTAATCAGAAGACGCCAAAGTTAGAAGATACCACAGGGGTAATCAGAAGACGCCAAAGGAAAAAAGGCAAAATTACAAACAATGAACAACACGAGCTACACGAACCCAACTAAGAACCGGAGTGAACTCAAGTGCTTCGGATGGGTGAGCAATTCCTACTCCACTAGTGGCACCCGTCGTGTTCCCCTTGTTTCAAACCCGGTGATATGTCATGAATGAGGAAAGGATCGGTATTACTTAGGAATAAATCTTAATTGTGCAACCACCTCATCATATCTGTCTTAGTGGCACAAAATAGCCAAGTCAGCTAGATTGACCTACTACGGAACTACAATATGGACTGATTGGCAAGAGGTGAAGTGGCGGGTAACTGTGCTACCGCGAACACTAACTACCAACTGGTATGGCAGGTATCACCAATGCATGTTATACTGACGGATAAAACAATGAATAGCTAGTCTGACAGATAAAACAGCTACCTGTTGTATTGTTGTGCAGACGGCTAAAGTAGCTACCGATTAGTAGTTTAAAGCTATATTAGCTTGTAAATACTGGTAAAATATTTGCACTGCCTGGTAAATCATCTGCCGGGTGTACTGACTGGTAAACTAGCAACTACCAGTTTTACTGACTGGTAAAGTAATATTGCATTATACCAGTAAATAGAATTTACAATGTAGCGTGAGAGACAGTACATATTCAGATAATGTTATTTGACAATCGGAGATTTCTTTTGAAGGATTGTAGATTCATTTTAAATGTCGTTTGACATTGATAAGTATATGGTGACACTAAGAAGCATTTTCTGTATCGAAAGAGTGCTTTAAAGGTACCCCACACGCTCCCCTGCAATTTAATATATATGTTATCTGTAAAAACGTAGGATGCTTTACCCTTGTAACAATTTTGTGTGGGACTATTTTGACGGGTAATGTTTTACATACAGTACAATTATAACTAAAACATTTGACTTCTTTCAACATTGTTGATTACTAGTCTGCTAATAACTTTGTTTTAACATTATATGTATCCGTTGTGCCCACAATTTTGTGGTTTGGTGATACCTTACGAAATCCACGAAAATTGGTATTCAGCGAAGAAGAAAAAATGAATTCACAGAAATTACTATTTTGTGATATGGTTTGTAGAAAGGGGATGTATAATCATCTCCATAAGTATTTTTAGCTCATAAAAATTATGAGTGAGTGGTATTCTAATAAGATTTTTAAAATTATTTCAAATTATATAACTAAATCCGGATTTCGTGAACCATTGGGTCTTCTTATGTAATGGAGGGTAATTTAAGTTCAGGTTTTGTTTTCCTCCAAATAAACAGTAGTTAAGTGATTCACACACTTTAATTTATCAGATTTACAGTAAAATGTGTAATTCTGTGTAATTCTAAAAACAAACAATGACTTACGTGTACTTGTATTTAAACCTTTGTATTCATAAAAATATGGAAGTAAAATGTATGATAGTAATTTAAATCATGCTTTAGCCATGACCTTACGTCGTGAAAAATATTTGACATAGCTAATTTTGTTTTGTTTTTGTAAGTATTTTATAAAGTGGGTGTTAAGATTTACTTTAAATCGATGACATTAACAACAATGATTGTTTGAACGGCATTGAATCAGCTCTCCCCATTTTCTTTATACATCGTCTTATTTTAACAACCAATCAGTTTCGTCGGTTTCATTCATGTATACTTTAACCTCAATAAAACAATTGGCAATGTCGTTAATTCAAAAAGATATTTGTATGACTTACAGCATAAATAATCTAAGATCAAATATGTCTTATTGTTTTTAAAAAACATCGTGGGGACGTCGTGGTCTGATCGTATGGTAGATGGATTTAAACCTACCTATGCAATGAGTGTCTATCATAGCTAACGTTGTGAGTTCGAATACCGCACATGGCGAGCTGTACTCGATACAACATTATGAGATAACATTTGTCAATGACTTGCGACACGTGTGTCTGTCCTCGGATACCCCTGTTTCATCCACCAATAAAACTGACCGCCACGATATAGCTGAAATATTGTAGAAAGAGGCGCTAAACACCATAAACATAATCCAACCTGGTTTCTTTGATATATACTTTAACCTCCATTGAAAATATCGTCAATTCAAAAAGACATTTGTATGACTTACATAATAAATAATCTAAGATCAAATATGTCTTATCGTTCTTAAAATGCATCGCTGTTCGTTCTTCTGGTCTTTTCTTACTTCTACATTTTCCCATATTATAAGATTCCATTTTGTGATTAATAATATAATAAATCCTTATTATTTCTGTAAGTGTGAGCGATTGCTGTTTAACACCAAGTTATCAGACATATCATGGCGAGACCAAGGTAATTTTCAATGAGAAGATGATGATGTCCTCTTTGTACCAGACCAACACGCTTTGTTTTCAATGTTTAGTGTGCTAGCTAACTGAAACAACATGTCGCTGCACTCGGACACATTATTTTGATTCCGATCCAACCAGTCTTTGTTCTCACTCCTTGTTGCTGCGTGCGTATCGAAGAAGCGAACATTCTTATATCAAACATGTATTAGTTTTCCTAAAATGCATCGCTACCTGCTCTTTGGCCTTTTCCTAGATTCCTATCTGTTTCTTGCTTCCCCATTCTGTTTCCCAATTGCAAATGTATAAGATTCCTATTTGTGATGAGTATTAGTCCTGCTTTGTTTGTCTGCTTAGCATGATGATGCATATTATATATCAAAGACACAAAGTAATATTACCCTACATCACCCCTCGTGTTCTACGATGTATCAGTACCCCCCATATCCCCAATGGTGATAGTCACCTTAGATTTTGGATAATTTCAAAAGGTCATATGGCTTCCTTGCAACATCCTGTTCTTAATTATTATATCATTTCATTTCATGTTTCTTTTTTCCTTTCTTTCTTCTTATTGTTTGCATTATATATTATTTAAGAAATAAATCATGGAAGCCAGAATGTGTTGGGAGTTTTAACATGGGTTGGCGGATAATATTTACTAATATCCGCCAACCCATGTTAAAATTCAAAACACATTTTGGTTTACATAATTTATTTCGATTCTGATATGTCTAAGAGTACAAATACGGTAGTATACTTTGATTGGAAGACGGTAATTTATATTTACGTTTGCGGAAAATGTCGCACACAATTTATGCTGCCAATGGAAAAATTCGTCACATCCACCGGCTCATGTGCTAATGAGATTATACCATCGATAAATCACTCGTTTGTCTACAAAGCGAAAGAAGGACGTCATCTATACCTTTGTAATTACAGTGGTTCATGAAAATAAAGACATATATAACAAGGTTTATTTCATCATAAATCGATTCATTATTGTTTGCTGGTCTTTTTTCGTTGACCTGTGTAAAGTAAGAAAAATTACTTTCATTCAAATAATTTTACCGTTATTACATGTATAATGAAGATTAGAATGTACTCTCTGATCTTTATCAAATTTGGGTGCTCGGGATTTAAAAAAAAAAAAAAAAATGTATTATGTATTTTTTCTTTTACTATAGAACCGATGTTGTTGAGACCAAACATTTAATCTATAAAGATATGTCCAATATTATGATATAAAATATATATACATTAAAAAATCATTTGAAGATACCAATGAAACCGTAAATCGAAGAACAGACAACACATTAGCCAAAGAAATGGGGACAAAAGAAAGATTGAGCACAACCAAAGTTTGCATTGTATGCATTCGACATACTTTATGGTAGATTAACAAAAATCTCTTCCAAAATATATTTGATCTGCAGTTTAAACAGCTCATGTGATAAGCGTAATCCACAAGTAATCAGTACGATATATTACCAATCTTATTCACCCGTGTTGACCTTCAGTACGATATATTACCAATCTTATTCACCCGTGTTGACCCTCAGTACGATATATTACCAATCTTATTCACCCGTGTTGACCCTCAGTACGATATATTACCAGTCTTATTCACCCGTGTTGACCCTCAGTACGATATATTACCAATATTATTCACCCGTGTTGACCCTCAGTACGATATATTACCAATCTTATTGACCCGTGTTGACCCTCAGTACGATATATTACCAATCTTATTCACTCGCGTTGACCCTCAGTACGATATATTACCAGTCTTATTCACCGTGTTGACCCTCAGTACGATATATTACCAATCTTATTCACACGTGTTAACCCTCAGTACGATATATTACCAATCTTTTTCACCCGTGCTGACCCTCAGTACGATATATTACCAATCTTATTCACCCGTGTTGACCCTCAGTGCGATATATTACCAATCTTATTCACTCATGTTGACCCTCAGTACGAGATATTACCAGTCTTATTCACCCGTGTTGACCCTCAGTACGATATATTACCAATCTTATTCACCCGTGTTGACCCTCAGTACGATATATTACCAGTCTTATTCACCCGTGTTGACCCTCAGTACGATATATTACCAATCTTATTCACTCGTGTTGACCCTCAGTACGATATATTACCAATCTTATTCACACGTGTTAACCTTCAGTGCGATATATTACCAATCTTATTCACCCGTGTTGACCCTCAGTACGATATATTACCAATCTTATTCACTCGTGTTGACCCTCAGTACGATATATTACCAGTCTTATTCACCCGTGTTGACCCTCAGTACGATATATTACCAATCTTATTCACTCGTGTTGACCCTCAGTACGATATATTACAAGTCTTATTCACCCATGTTGACCCTCAGTACGATATATTACCAATCTTATTCACTCGTGTTGACCCTCAGTACGATATATTACCAATCTTATTCACCCGTGCTGACCCTCAGTACGATATATTACCAATCTTATTCACCCGTGCTGACCCTCAGTACGATATATTACCAATCTTATTCACCCGTGTTGACCCTCAGTACGATATATTACCAATCTTATTCACCCGTGTTGACCCTCAGTACGATATATTACCAATCTTATTCACTCGTGTTGACCCTCAGTACGATATATTACCAGTCTTATTCACCCGTGTTGACCCTCAGTACGATATATTACCAATCTTATTCACTCGTGTTGACCCTCAGTGCGATATATTACCAGTCTTATTCACCCGTGTTGACCCTCAGTACGATATATTACCAATCTTATTCACCCGTGTTGACCCTCAGTACGATATATTACCAATCTTATTCACACGTGTTAACCCTCAGTACGATATATTACCAATCTTATGCACCCGTGCTGACCCTCAGTACGATATATTACCAATCTTATTCACCCGTGTTGACCCTCAGTACGATATATTACCAATCTTATTCAACCGTGTTGACCCTCAGTACGATATATTACCAATTTTATTCACCCGTGTTGAACCTCAGTACGATAAATTACCAATCTTATTCACTCGTGTTGACCCTCAGTACGATATATTACCAATCTTATTCACCCGTGTTGACCCTCAGTACGATATATTACCAATCTTATTCACTCGTGTTGACCCTCAGTACGATATATTACCAGTCTTATTCACCCGTGATGACCCTCAGTACGATATATTACTAATCTTATTCACCCGTGTTGACCCTCAGTACGATATATTACCAATCTTATTCACCCGTGTTGACCCTCAGTACGATATATTACCAATCTTATTCACACGTGTTGACCCTCAGTACGATATATTACCAATCTTATGCACCCGTGCTGACCCTCAGTACGATATATTACCAATCTTATTCACCCGTGTTGACCCTCAGTACGATATATTACCAATCTTATTCACCCGTGTTGACCCTCAGTACGATATATTACCAATCTTATTCACCCGTGTTGAACCTCAGTACGATAAATTACCAATCTTATTCACTCGTGTTGACCCTCAGAACGATATATTACCAGTCTTATTCACCCGTGTTGACCCTCAGTACGATATATTACCAGTCTTATTCACCCGTGTTGACCCTCAGTACGATATATTACCAATCTTATTCACCCGTGTTGACCCTCAGTACGATATATTACCAATCTTATTCACCCGTGTTGACCCTCAGTACGATATATTACCAATCTTATTCACACGTGTTGACCCTCAGTACGATATATTACCAATCTTATGCACCCGTGCTGACCCTCAGTACGATATATTACCAATCTTATTCACCCGTGTTGACCCTCAGTACGATATATTACCAATCTTATTCACCCGTGTTGACCCTCAGTACGATATATTACCAATCTTATTCACCCGTGTTGAACCTCAGTACGATAAATTACCAATCTTATTCACTCGTGTTGACCCTCAGTACGATATATTACCAGTCTTATTCACCCGTGTTGACCCTCAGTACGATATATTACCAATCTTATTCACCCGTGTTGACCCTCAGTACGATATATTACCAATCTTATTCACCCGTGTTGAACCTCAGTACGATAAATTACCAATCCTATTCACTCGTGTTGACCCTCAGTACGATATATTACCAGTCTTATTCACCCGTGTTGACCCTCAGTACGATATATTACCAATCTTATTCACCCGTGTTGACCCTCAGTACGATATATTACCAGTCTTATTCACCCGTGTTGACCCTCAGTACGAGATATTACCAATCTTATTCACCCGTGTTGACCCTCAGTACGATATATTACCAATCTTATTCACCCGTGTTGACCCTCAGTACGATATATTACCAATCTTATTCACTTGTGTCGGCAATCCTAATTAGACCCTTTGTTTTAGGCTACTTGCTCACAACGTCCCCCCCCCCCCCCCCCCCCCCCCAGTTATTTGACATTCCAATCGTTTTGACTTTGAGGGTACCTGGTGAAGGTTATTCGAGAAGCGTGTCGTGCGCACTAAATTTGATATCTACATCTTTAATACTATCACTGAGTCGATACATCTGCTGGTGGACTATTAGTCTCCGGGGGTATGATCCGCCCAGTACTTCGACACTGACATGGTTTATTATATATCACATTTATAAAATAATGTAAGTATTATTAAAACTAATCTTCTCTCTGTCATATGTGATTTTATCTTATTGTGGCTATCCTGTTTATGGAACTGCTTACCCTTCCGGAGCACATGAGTTCACCCGGTTTTTAGTGGGGTTTGTGTTACTTGATCTTTAGTTTTATATGTATGTTTTGTAGATCGTTGTTTGTCCTTTTGTACTTTTTCTTTTGGCCATTGTGTTGTCTGTTCTTATTCGATATACGGATTCTGATTACCACTTTGGTATCTTCAAACTCTTTTTACTTATTTGCTGTCAAAGTCTTTTAAATTATTTGGCTTCCAATCTTTTGACAATAAGCGTACCTAATTTAACACTTCATGTGGTCTAAATTAGATATCTACGTTCACCTTTACTTCCGGTTGTTTGTAGGAGGGCTCATGTCTTATTTACATTATTTGTGTTTGTTTGTATGTTGTGGTTTCCAACACATAGTATGTTGTGTTTTTGTTTTGTTTGTCTTCCTCTTGTATCTTGTGTACCATATGTTTCCAGTTTCTCTGGATTGTTAAATTTTGATTGCACCTTCGGTATTCTCTAACGTTCAATTTTGATTGCTCCTTCGGTATTCTCTAACGTTCAATTTTGATTGCCCCTTCGGTATTCTCTAACGTTCAATTTTGATTGCCCCTTCGGTATTCTCTTACGTTTAATTTTAATTATACTATTTCATGTTTCTCAGAATAATGATACAATGTGATACAAGAGTTTAAGAACAAGAAAACTATACTACTCTTATATTTCAGACAATAACGAACGGACTGAGAATAAGAATATGTTTCAAAAGTCTGAGAATAATGACATTATACAACAGTCTGTGAATAAAGATATTGTTCAAAATTCTGAGAATTCTGTAACATTATACAGCAGTCTCTGAATAAAGACATAGAATTTAACACCGGCAAAAGTGCAAGACAGTGAAATCTCCGACACCCGAGGATAAGATTTCAATCGTTCGCGGAAGCCTCGTCAGCGAACGATTGAAATCTTACCCTCGGGTGTGGGCAGTTGACATAAACTATACAGCATGCATTTGCCGGTAAAACGCACGTGACTTTTTTGTCTTGCACTAGTGCAAGATAAGAAAATCTCACATCGCAAAAAATAGGAACTGGTCTGTCTCAAAAGTGAGAAATACTATCCCATGGACTGAGAAGGACGGGATTATCATCTTTTCAAATGCAGTGTGTAAATCGTGTTTCTATGTTGATAACAAGAGTGGTTGGTAAATGTACATTGTAATTTCCTTTTTATGTAGGCCTTTAATTTACCTACAAAAAATGAAATAATAAAAAGGGAAATTATTCTTTCTCTCCTTGATCTCAAAGATTACAATGTTCTTTTCAATGGTTCTTTTTTCAAAACTATGTTAAATAAATAAATCTGTATTTGAATAAACCCAAATATGAAGGTATATTTATGTAAGGATAATTGTAAGGGAAACAAAATAAAAGAAGTCAAGAAAAACAGAACAGAGACAAAACATTCTGTGTATACCCCTATAGTAAATATGTTCTTGTAGGTTCATGATTTCATTAACTTTGAATCTACGAATTAAAGATCAATATATTTCTGACAAAACATTCTATGATAATGAACAAATCTTAACTTATAAACTATCTTTGTACGGGAAAAAAATGAAAATAAGATTACAATCAGAATGTATTGGAAACAGAGCTTGTAGGACTTAGCAAATATATGTATAACATACATCATCACAATACAGATAGTCGAGAACAGATAGAACCTGGAATGAAGACAAAATTATTTGAATTTAGATAGACCACATATAATAGTAAAATTATAACGGAGGATTAAAAGCTAAGAAGTGCAGAGACATGTCATTTTGATACTTGTTTTGAGAGTACTAGAAAAAATGATAAATTAAGTGCACTTATTGCAAGTAGAAGTCTAAGCAAACTTATGTGATACAACATTATCCCTGTACCAATCCTGATAAAGCATTATCCCTGTACCAATCCTGATAAAGCATTATCCCTGTACCAATCCTGATAAAACATTATCCCTGTACCAATCCTGATAAAACATTATCCCTGTACCAATCCTGATAAAACATTATCCCTGTACCAATCCTGATAAAACATTATCCCTGTACCAATCCTGATAAAACATTACCCCTGTACCAATCCTAATAAAACATTATCCCTGTACCAATCCTGATAAAACATTATACCTGTATCAATCCTGATAAAACATTATCCCTGTACCAATCCTGATAAAACATTATCCCTGTACCAATCCTGATAAAACATTATACCTGTACCAATCCTGATAAAACATTATCCCTGTACCAATCCTAATAAAACATTATCCCTGTACCAATCCTGATAAAACATTATACCTGTACCAATCCTGATAAAACATTATCCCTGTACCAATCCTGATAAAACATTATCCCTGTACCAATCCTGATAAAACATTACCCCTGTACCAATCCTGATAAAACATTATCCCTGTACCAATCCTGATAAAACATTATCCCTGTACCAATCCTGATAAAACATTATCCCTGTACCAATCCTGATAAAACATTATACCTGTACCAATCCCGATAAAAATACAAACAACTATTTTGAAGATAACAACACGAAGACACCAAATAATTAATGGTAAGACAATTCGTATATATCACAAAACAAATACAGAAAAACAGAAAGGGGAATTATGTGCAGAAAAAGGCTTGTATGGAGTGGACAATGAATATTTGAAGGTAAAGCTATGGCAATTCATAAAAAAATTTACAACCCTCAGTGTGAATAAGACATCAGATTACATAGTAACTGGGAATCCGAGATTGAAGTGAACAAATAATCGTTTTGAATGTTACCAAATTCACCTATAAAAACGTTGATATCGAAATAGTCAAACAATTTAATTATTTAGGGGTAATTTTTACAAAAACATGTAATTTTGATGTTACTAAAAAGCATCTTTCTGACAAAGCGCTTAAGGCAATGTACGAAGTTCTTAAAATGGGAAGGTTATATAAATTATCAGTGAAAATCCAGCTAGATCTCTTTGATAAAATGATAAAACCAATTCTCTTATATGGTTGCGAGGTCTGGGGATTTGGCAAAAATGAAGTACTAGAACGAGTTCACTTGAAATTCTGCAAAATACTTTTAAATTTAAAGTCCTCTACTCCAAACTATATGGTTTATGGTGAGCTAGGCAGGTATCCAATTGATATTGATATAAAAGTAAGGACAATTTCATACTGGGCAAGACTTTTAAGTGGTAAGCAGGCTAAATTTTCAAATGTATTTTATAGGCTTTCTAGAAATTTGAATGAAAATGGTGATACTAATTTAAATTGGGTTTATTTTATCAGAACAATTCTAAATGAGTGTGGATTTACATATATATGGGAAACAGAAAATGTTAATAATAAAGAATGGTTAAAATGTGTTGTGAAACAGCGATTGATAGATCAGTTTGTACAGAATTGGCAAACATCTCTGTCAGATTCTTCAAAAGCATTAAATTATAGGATTTTTAAAACCAAATTCGAATTCGAGGAATATTTCAATATTTTAAATATAGGTGATGCAATCAGACTGTGTAGATTTAGGACAACAAATCACTATCTACCGATTGAAACCGGTAGATGGAGAAATATTGATAGAGAAAACAGGTACTGTAATTTATGTAATTGTCAGAAATTAGGCGATGAATACCACTATGTTTTAGAGTGTTCCTCTTTAAACGATAAACGCAAGCAGCTTCTTCCAAAATATTTTATGAAAAGACATAATGTTGTCAAATTCTTTGAACTTCTATCTACCAAAAAACAATCGCTGTTACGAAAATTATGTATATTTATCAAACATATCAATAAGATCTTTTGTACTCCTGGCTTACCCACTGTTGTTCCTTAACCTATGTATATTTTGTAAAAAGTCTTGTTATGTTATTATTATGTTGTTATTTTTCTCTGTACCATTGTATTTGGCTGTATGAGAATAAAGATATATATATATACAATGTTAATGGTTCAGAACTCGTTAATTCCTTTTGTATGGTTCGTGTTGGATAGTAACTGTCATTGATAGCATAAGCTTGAGAGATCACCCTAAACGATCCCCTGTGTTAAAAACAGGTAAATTTTATTTTTTGCTAATGGTTCTTTTCTCTCTTCCAGATCTTCAAGTAGTAGTGTACATGTTTATTGCAGTTGCCTTGATTTCAACCCCGGTTTTTAGTGAAATTTTGTTGATCGTTGTTTGTCTTTTTGTCAAATTGCCTACCCTTCCGGAGCACCTGAGTTCACCCCCAGTTTTTAATGGGGTTCGTGTTACTCGCTCTTTAGTTTTAAGTGTATGTTATGTAAATCGTTGTTTGTCCATTTGTCCTTTTTCTGTTGTCCATTGTGTTGTCGTCTTACCCCTCTGCTATCTTCAAGGTCTTTTCATTAGAATATTAAAATACAATAGTAGTTTATATGTTCAAACATAAAACGTTTACATTAAAAATTTGTTATTTATTAAAAATAAAATAATTATTAATAATCACCATCCATAGCTGACCATAAATATATTTTAAAGTCATTGATTTGTATTTTTGTATTCGGTCAAATGTGATGATATTTATGTGTTGTTCTAGAACCTGACTAATATAGGTCTTCACTTAAATACTTAATAGCTAATTAGGGAACATTGAATACGGTCACCACGTCAAAACATCAACATGGTAAACTTAGAGATAAGCTAGTTATAAACTATGTCACAATAAGTTAAAAATACACCACTGACGCTTATTTATTTATTATTATTATTTTTTTTATTGTATTACATATATTTTATTTTCGAACTTCTTTAAACATTATACACAATATACATTTGAGCATTCTAATGACATCAGAGGTCTCATGGACGTGGTCGTATGGTAGTTGGATTGACAACTATCTATGCAATCAGTGCCTATCACCACTAAAGTTGGAAGTTCGAATACTGTTCATGGCGAGGTTTACTCGATACAACATTAAGTGATAAAGTTTGTCAGTGATTTGTGACAGGTCGGTGCTTGTCTCCAGTTTTATTGGTGGAGGAAACAGGAGTACCAGGAGAAAACCACCGACCTGCCGCAAGTCATTGACAAACTTTATCATATAATGTTGTATAGAGAAAACCACAGACCTGCCGCAAGTCATTGACAAACTTTATCATATAATGCTGTATCAAGTACACATCGACATGAGCGGGATTCGAACTGACAACTTTAGTGGTGATAGGCACTGATTACAAAGGTAGTTGTAAAACTACCATACGATTACGACCACGACGGCCCCGTGTTGTTCGATCTTTTGTTTTCTATGTTGTGTTTTTTGTTGATCGTTGTTTGTCCCGTTGTCCGTTTTCTTTCGGCCATTGTGTTGCCTGTCCGTCTTCGATTAACCGATTCTGATTTGGTATCCTCGATCTCTTCTTAGCTGTTACAGCTGCTGAAGATAGTGTACCCAAGTACAAAAAGGTTAAGGATGAAAAAAACAACATCTTGCCAAAAAGGATACATGGAATGACATGTCGGAAAGCAAATTTGTCAAACGAAATAGCGCTCCAATTTGTTGGTGTATGCTGAATATCAAACGTCATACGTTACACCTGATTTCAAAGTTTGTTCGATATGAACGCACACTATGACATTTAAATGAAAATAACGTTCCAAACCTCTATATGTAGAAGGACTACTTCACAAACACTTGGCCCGCTCTGTCGCAAACAGGTCGATCTCTTGGCGGGGAAACGAAACACTGACGAAACCATGTGTGTATCTTATTAAATATTTTTGACTGTTTTGACAACCAATGTGTAAAACGTAACGTACAGTACGTCATGCCTACATTTCAATTATTTTATATTTCGATATACACTCACGGGTCAAAAGTATTTCCCCACTAAGATATTTCCCTATATATATTTCATATAAACCACTTATTTTCATAACATTTTCATGAAGTCATTCCTTAGCCGATTTTCATGAAATTTTCACCTTTAATAGTCGAATTATTAGAGTTAATTTTAATATATTCATGTAATTTTTTTCGAACTTATATTTACAAGCATTTATGATTTAAGCACAAATGTAAATTCTTGACATCACATGTTTATATGATTATATAGTAAGATTTGGTGAAAAAATTAAACTTTGTTTTTAAATCAATTCTTAAGGGAAAGTAGATATAAAATTATTTGAAAATTAAGCGAAGAAGAAATTGTATTTATTTCTGCATTTAATGCTGAAAATTTCATGAAAATCAAATCAGAAAAGGAATGACTTCAAAAGAATGTTTTGAAAATAAATGGTTTTATATAAAATATATAGGGAAATATCTCAGTGGAGAAATACTTTTGGCCCGTGAGTGTACATGGTTGTATCACCCCGACAACAAAGTTATTTATTGTACAGAACTGTAAGAGAGGACAAAAATATGAGAACTATTTGGTATCCAGTACTGGTCTACAACTTTAAGCCAGTCTATCATTTTGTTTTTTTTTTGTCTTGTGCCCAATGTTGCCTGCGTTTCTGGATTGTCCATTCTTGATTGCTCCTTTGTGTTTCTCTAACGATTATTTAGACTGGACGGTAAAGGTGAAGATTGTGTAGCCAAGTGCAAAAACGTTTTCGACTATAATGATAAGAAAAACTAAATCTTGCCAAATAGCATACATGGCATGACATGTCGGACAGGTCTTTTTACATACCAAACAAACTTGTTGAACGAAAGGTTAGCGCTCCAATTTGTTGGTATTCCCTGAATATCAAACGTCAGACTTTTCACCTAATTTCGAAGTTTGTGCGAAACGAACGCACAATAAGACACCATTAAGGTCAATGACATATGAAAATACAGTTACAAGACCTTAAAAACCTCTATTTGTAGATGGACTACTTCAAAAACACTTGGTCGCTGTGTCGCAAACAGATCGATCTATTAGAGGGGAAACGAAAAACAGTTGAAACAATGTGGTTTTTTTTGACTGTTTTGACGACCAATGCGCACGACGTTACCTACACCATACTTACAGTTCAATTATTTTGAATATTGACTTTTATAGACATGTTTGTATCATACCGGCAACACAATTATTTATTGTATAGAACTGTAAGATAGGCTTAAAATATGAAAGCTATTTGGTATCTAATACTGGTGTACAACTTAAGAACTGTAAGCTACCATAATAAGAAATTATTACATGACATTTTCCATATCGGCCCTGGTATGAACCAGAGACTCCAATATCAAGCCCGACAGCGAAGCTGGAGGGCTGATATCGGTCGAGAATTGATACCAGGGACCAAATGGAAAATTTCATGTCATAATTTTTTAATCACATATTATACATTGACCTTTTACAAGCATTGCATGACTTTTATATTGCAAAAAATATCTATGAACTGACAAATTGCGAAAATAAATCCTTAAGAGGGTTGCCTTTGTTCAACTTGCAAATGTTTTTGTTTCGAATCTGGTTTCAAATATATACCAAACAATGTCGATATGTACAATGACGTTAGAAACTGTTTGTAAAATCTACCCAAGACGTTGACATTTGAATGAAAATTCCTATTCAACGCGACGTATATATTTGAGCTAATTATTCCGTTTCAAGTTATTTAAACTTTTTCCCAATATATTGAGATGTGTTAATTTGATTGAAATACGATTTTATGCATATCTTTATGCATCATCTTTCCTTGTACTTTGACATATAATCTTTGAGATCACTGCGCAGATCCGGAAGTTGAATACGGTGGCAAATACGGATATATGAGGGCAAATGCGGATATTTGAGGACAAATACGGATATTTACGTCTTCTGATTACCCATCTTCTAGCTTATTTTTCATAAGACAAGTGACTGTTTCAACAATTAGACGTTGACTGCAAAGAACTTGGTTTTACATATGAATACTTTGATGACAATAATTAGCACATATAGAGCACCATATTGTGTTTGATTCGACTCTACTTTCTGTATAAATAAACGTTAGAGAATATCGAAGGGGCAATCAGTAATGGACAATCCAGAGAAATTGGCAACATAAGGGCACATAAGACGAACAAAAGCAAAGCAAAAAACGCAACACAATATGTGTAAACAAACACAAATATTGTAAAGAACCTTCCTACAAATAAGTGGAGGTAAATTCGTGTTGTCCGTTATCGTGTTATCTTATTTGTTTTTTCGTTTGTCACCTTCTGTCAGGTAGAGCTGGTAGGTGACGGGAAGGTGTGATAATTTATGACACATCGTACTTTAAAGGATTCATTAACCTCTGATTGGTCTCCGTTATCTTAAGGACATTTCAATGAATGAAAACGTCTCTCCTTTATTACCTTTTATCAACCTTGTTGAACAACGTATTAGCGATCTTGACCTGGACCTACAGAGACAATATCAAGGAGTTAAAAAGAAATGAAGACTAGTTGATATGTTTTCGCGCTGTGACACGCGATGAAGGAAAGATAATACAAAGAAGAAAAGACGAATAAATATCTACAAACCACTACACAGATCACATAGATTAAGTAAAACGAATCCCACTAAAACCGGGGTGAACTCATGTGTTCCGGAAGGGTTAGCAGTTCCTGCTCCACTAGTGGCACAACTGGTCCCGTATCTCTCCCCAATTACAGGGCATATATAGAACAAAATGACAATGTTAAAATTGTATTAAAAGTCAGCACTATATCTGTTATCGTGAGAACATTTCAATGAATGAAAACGTCTCTCCTTTATTACCTTTTATTAGCCTTGTTGAACAGCGTATTAACGATCTTGACCTGGACCTACAGAGACAATTTCAAGGAGTTCAAAAGAAATGAAGACTAGTTGATATGCTTTCCTGCAGTGACACGCGACGAAAGGTTCGACATAGCTAATAATTATGAATATGACAACATTTTCTATGGCAGCAGGAATAAACACATTGCGAAGATTCATAATTACATATCTTTTCATAAATTAGATAGACTATGGAATATTGGTAGGTAAAATTATGATCTATGTAAAATACTCATAGCCAGAAATGATGGGTACTTTGCTCATTTGCATATCTAAGATGGCGACGCCGGGACGTCTGCAATTTTCATACGATCTATATAGACGATATCATTCATAATTGCATGTGTGTCATTTTCTGAACTTGAAAATGATACATTGAATCAAGCTGAATTAAATGAAATACAAATTAATGAAAACAATTAAATATTCGAGGTTCCTGAACTAAATGAAAATCCGAGGCGACGAACCCTTTTTTGGCCTTAAGAGTCTATGTAAAATTGTCTGAAATACATGAAACTGGTGGCGTGTGACACAAAATTTAACAATGAATAACATTTGGCGACATATTTTCTGAAATTAATTTAGATTCCTCAATAATATATGCAATTATATTAACTAACCTTATATTTCTAGCTTCTAAACTCATGGTTCCCACATTAAATATAATATGATCATTTTTGCATGATCGCGATATCAAAGACATGTCTAAAATCGTTACAAAACAAAAATATTTGAATTTTGACAGAAGAAAAACTTTGCAGAAATAAACAATAACTTTTAATTTTCGAATCATTGACGGACACATTGAATTTCCGTACTATAGGCTATATTTTTGACAAATCTAATAAACGATCCATCAAGCTTGAAACTGCAGTCACGTGATCAAAATCTAATTTAAATATGATGAATATTTATGAGGAAAGTATCCTCAATTTCTGGATATGATGTACTCCCTCCATTTCCAATATACGATGTTGTCATGGAAAATATTCTTAGAAGAAAATTAAAAACAAAATGATAGGAAGCTCCAATTCAGAGTGTTGTCCTCTGGTGTCGACACGGATTTCAAATAGTAACAAAAAAGTGTGAAGATACCAAAGGGGTGATAAAAATTCGTAAGTTAAAGAAAGACAGATAATACAATGGCCAAAAGAGAAAAAAAATACATGCATGGTCTTATCGCTATGTGTGAATCAAAATATTTATGTTTATATAATCGGTTTCCAGTAGTTTTTATTATTTATAATTTTTCCCTGTATCAGTTGTCATAACATACATATGTCTATGTTTGTCTCATTGTTTGTTGTTGTTTGTATGTATAACGTTTACATACATCTAAGGATTATTCTTGAATAAATTCCACATTAAGCAACATTTTCTCTGTATTGACCAATCATTACACTGAATAAAATATTGTAGTCAATGAGGTAATTTTGTATAACATGCATTTAAATGGTTTTGTGTAAATATTTGATTATTAACGGTCATTTGTTTGTGTATTACGTTTTAATGTCAACACACAATTGGACTGGTCCCCCGATTATTAGAAGCCTAAGATAAAACCAGATCAATATAGTAATGTGATTTGTTAAAATTCAATGGATGTTACAATTAAAGGATTTTCGTTACGAAATATACATTTTTCAAATGACAATAGATGGATCTTTTCCTTTCTAAGTAGATTTTTTTCTTACCTTTGTCATCGACAAGATTTAAATAACACTGCAATTACCGCACTTTATGGGGTGGGACGTCGTGATCATGATCATATGGTAGTTGGATTTATGACTACACATGCAATTAGTGCCTATCATTGAGTTCGAATTCCGTACAGACAAGGTGTACTCGATACAATATAAAATGATAAAGTGTGTCAGTGACTTGCGGTAGCTCGGTGGTCTTCTCCGGACACTACTGTTTCCTGTTTCCTCCACCAATAAAATTGACCACCAAGATAGAGCTGAAATATTGTTGAAAGTGGCGTTAAACACCATAAGTCTAAGTCACCCTAACCCTTAATACTTTTAAATATTACTCAATATTTTCAATGTAAGTTGTCAGTTTCCTTCTTGCATTCCCGTGGCTTCGCGGAATAAGATTAATTAAACTTTAATAAACTACAGGAGCTCACAAGAAAAGTAACATGATATCAATCTATTTCTTTGCAGACATCATTCTTACGTGGACACAATTTTTTAACTTTTAATTTTGTTAACAAAACTTTTAATTTTGTTTCAATTGAAAAATGATATGCCTTCATTTTAGTGGGTGGATCGATCAGTGTCTTATTTCTAAGGTATTTTTATTGATAACAAAATTAAATATTTTCAAAGTTTTGAATCAGTGTCTTATTTCTAAATTTTTTTTTCCGATAAAAAAATTAAATATTTTCAAAGATTTGAATCAATTAAGTTTAATTAAAATATTCAATTGTGAGATATATTGGATTATGACAATTCATCTGGATTTATCGTACGGTTTAAATAATCATCGGGTCATTCTAATTGTATGTTGTGAACACGGACTGGACAGGATTTAATCACAGACTTTACACGAAATAAACAATGTATTGTTGGTAGTACCAACATCAATAACGATAGGCACTAATTAAATTACAATAATTCAATACCATGCGATCGTTGCCACCAAACTTCCTAAGACATTTACAGTTCCTAATTTAACATTTTTAACGATATTGTAAAAAAATATATTAAATATTTAAAAACCAATTTACTGTTACAGCTATACGTGTCGTGATTATAAAATATTTAAATTACACCATACTTAATAATGTATATAGGTTAATAGGTGTATGATACAAATAATTAAGCCCTTATTACAAGCTTATTAAAGTTCAATAACATTAAATCACGGTGCATCCGTATGTAAAAATAAAGGTTATATTAAACTGTTTAATATTATGTCATTTTATATATTTTGTAGCAAATTATTCTAAAAAGTGATTAAATTCTAAAAATTATGAAGTTTAATATTTTAGGTTGCTTTAGGTTTATGGTGTTTAACGCCACTTTCAACAGTATTTCAGTTATATCGTGGCGGTCAGTTTTATTGGTGGAGGAAACGAAGTACCCGGAGAAAACCACCGGAAGTGACTGACAAACTTTATCACATCATGTTGTATAAAGTACACCTCGCCATGAACGGGGTTCGAGCTCACAACGTTAGTGGTGATAGGCACTGATTGCACAGATAGTTGTAAATCCAACTACCATACGATCACGTCTACAACGATCCCTATGAGGCTTAATGTTGTTCTCTGTAAAACATGCAGGGTGTTGTTGTGTTTACCTGAACAACTGAGAGCAGCGAACCATAGGCGCAGTGCCGAATTTGGAGCAATTGGTCCAACTGGCTTAAGAGCGCCTCTAGTGGTAATTTGTTGACTGTTATACTAACAAAGTATTTAAACTCTACAAATTAAGAAGTTTACTATTTTAGATTTGATCAATTAACAAATAAGATTCATGATATTTATTCATACTGTATTGCTGTTAAATTTGTTGTATATTTATTGTTTCAAATATAGATTCGGAAGTCAGCTGTTTTTGCCCCTCTCCGTGGGGTCAGTCAATACGAGTAGTATACAATATGTTTCTGGACTTACGGGCATAACAGTTGTACTCGTACTGGAAAAAAATAGCTTATGAGAACATCGCATCAAATAAATACTTTATTCTGATTGGAAAATTTTGGAGCATGAGTACGAAAGGTGTACTCTACATTTTTATGACTATGATATCTGGTGAGCGGTTTTTGGTACCAGGTCGGAATATTTAGACAAATAGAACAAGAAACGAATATATAACTGGTCAGCGACAAATACAGAAACGTTCGAAGATACATCAAGGGGAATCAGAAGCCGTAAATGGAAGATGGAAGGCAGACAGCAAATACAATGGTCAGAAGAAAGTAGAAGAAACACAAATATTCAAAAATACGGTTGTTTCGAATCATTTCCATTCCGTCAAAATTTTGTTATTTTCGTCGGCCAGATCACGTGATTTCGATGGAACTCCTGGCACTGAACTTCCGGTGTCAATGTACACAACAAAAACTCCAATCGATATGTGCCGTTTTAATGTTCGATCCTCAACATTAAAAAATCTTAGCATTTTCTGTAAAAGACAGATATCAATTGAATTATTTTATTCGTATCAAAGACTTCAATGCAGAGACAAATACTTCTTTAAAATTAAAATTGTTTTCTTTCTTTATTTGCGGCTGTCAGCATCATCAAAGGAAAACGATCTGCCTTTATGTATATTTTTCTGATATCAGACAGATAGTGGGGTACCGAACACCAGTATTTATTCAGCGGTTTCCTTGGCGTCTCCATATTACAATTACTTATCATCTACCGCATCTACGACTATGATATGCTGACGTTGTCACAGTAATAGCGTAAACACCGGAAGTCGCCTGCCGATTTGTTCAAACGTCAAGATACGAAAAAGACGGAACGTGGTCGGAATTGACATGTTTCGAAACAACCGTATTGTATATCGAGCAGCGAAAACACCACTAAAAAACGGGAGTCTTTTGGAAGGGAAAACAGTTCCTGGTACGAGCTAATTTTCTGAAAAATACGGGGATAAATCATTAAAGCGGAAAGGACTATGACAAACGCTTCTATAACAAGAACAATGTTTTACAAACTATTGAATGACAACAAATATGCAGACTAATACCTAATATTTTCTATCTTACTCTCGGTATTATACTGACGACTTCAATATCAACACAGGGATACTATAAATGGACAGGCAATTTTGAAGATACCAAATAGGTAATCAAAAGCTGTAAATCGAAGAAGGAAATAAATTGCCAAAATAAAAAAAGTCTAAAAAAACAAACAATGGCACACAAAAAACTAGATAGAAAGCTTAAGATCGAGTAACACTAACCATCTAAAACGAAAATCAAATCAGGTGCTCAGAACATATGCCAATGCTTGCATAGAAAATAGTTTGTTGTAATCAGAAACTGAAATATTGTGACAATAATAACTGATTTTAACACGACTGACATGATAGGTGCAAGAACTGCTTACCTCCTGGAGCACCTGAGGTCATCCCTGTTTTTTTATGATGTTTTTATTATAGGACACACACCAAGTTTTCAATATCACCTTATCTGTCATAACATGTACCAAACATTATCTAACATTGTGTCCAATTAGTCACACAGAGATTATTTAAAGAACCTCTTTATATCCAAACATTCAACATGGTAAAATTTGGGGTAATAACCATGGCCTTGTAAATATACATTGTAAGCAAAATTGATCTGAGTAATTGGTCTAAATATATTAGGAATGATGTAACTGTTATCAATAACACGAGTAGGTGCACTGCACCAATTATGAATTTTGTGTTGCTATGGCGATATGTAACAAAATACCGGTAAGTAAAAGTAAATAGTGAAATAAAATAAAAAAAAAGTATACCACAATGTCGGAAGAGTAAAATATACCACAATGTCGGAAGAGTAAAATATACCACAATGTCAGAAGAGTAAAATATACCACAATGTCGGAAGAGTAAAATATACCACAATGTCGGAAGAGTAAAATATACCACAATGTCGGAAGAGTAAAATATACCACAATGTCGGAAGAGTAAAATATACCACAATGTCGGAAGAGTAAAATATACCACAATGTCGGAAGAGTAAAATATACCACAATGTCGGAAGAGTAAAATATACCACAATGTCGGAAGAGTAAAATATACCACAATGTCGGAAGAGTAAAATATACCACAATGTCGGAAGAGTTCCAAAATTTAATCAAGAATAAAGTAGATACAGAGACAAAATCAACATCCTTAGCACACACACACATATACATGACGTCTCTGGCTTAGTACACACATATACATGACGTCTCTGGCTTAGTACACACATATACATGACGTCTCTGGCTTAGTACACACATATACATGACGTCTCTGGCTTAGTACACACATATACATGACGTCTCTGGTTTAGTACACACATATACATGACATCTCTGGTTTAGTACACACATATACATGACGTCTCTGGTTTAGTACACACATATACATGACATCTCTGGTTTAGTACACACATATACATGACGTCTCTGGTTTAGTACACACATATACATGACATCTCTGGTTTAGTACACACATATACATGACGTATCTGGCTTAGTACACACATATACATGACATCTCTGGCTTAGCACACACACACATATGCATGACGTATCTGGCTTAGCACAGACATCACAAGTAAAAAGTGGCGGCGTTAAACTAGTTTCTATGTGTTCAAACATCCATTCTTAATGAAATTATGAGATCTTGTACGTATCTTTCACGTGTGAGTAAAATGCTAATATCAAGTGAACAGAGTTATCATAAAGAAAGCTAATACCTTGAACATTATAATTTAAGAAATAAAGAGATTTCAGGACTTCAAAATTATTGTAATTCGTATATGTTTTGAGTATTTTGATCACATTCGTGGATAAAGATCACAATGTGAAAAGATGCCACATGTCTATGTAGTTATTGCAGCAAATCACACCCACAAGCTGCTTATACAGATAGGAACATGCCATATATGTTTGTTTTATGACAACAAACTGGATTAACTTATCTATTTTCCAATAATCTTTACATAACGACACCAGCAGCGGATGCAATGTCTTCTCTGCATTATCAAAGACATAATATTACCAGACATGTGAACAGGACGCTTAACATATCTGGTTCCCGGCTGACCTTGACAGTAGGATATCAGCCTCGGATACAATGTCTTCTGAAAAACATAATATTATCAGACATGTGAACAGCGCGTGTAACATATCTGGTTCCCTGTTGTCCATGACAGTAGGACACCAGCAGCCGATACAATGTCTTCTCTGCTCTCTCTAAGACATACAAGTATTAAACCTAAGGTGAACAGCATGTTAGCATATCTGGTTCCTAGTTGTCCTTGAAGTACTAGTACACCAACAGCGTATATTGTCCTTGAAGTACTAGTACACCAACATCGTATATTGTCCTTGAAATACTAGTACACCAACAGCGTATCTGTCTTCTCTGCTTTATCAAAGATAATATCAGTGGTTTTATGACGCATGTGAATAGGGAAACATGCTTTGAAATTTTAAACTGCAACAATCAAAACGCCTTCTAACTTCGGTACTTTGGTCTTGTCTTTTGATTTTTAATTTATCACTGCTGGTCTGAATTACAGGTTTCGAAAGAGATAGGTGACTTGCGGTCATGATATGTATATTTTTTATATATGTGTATCTCCCACTAAGGTATAACATTCTTCTGTTGACGAATAAAAATAGCAAAAGAGGTCAGAGTAATATAAAGAAAATATGACATCAAAATCTAAAGTACCAGATCACTATCAGAAATTCAAACCAATTTAAAAGGCGGTAGTATTCACCAATTAATTACTTTAACTTTCTTTCATGGTAAAACGTTACTATTTTTGTGTTTTGTCATTATGAGTTATTACCTAACTTAAATAGAAAGTCAAGTTACTATGTCATGGCTATGGGTATATAATAATATTTCTGGTATACCATATGTATGTGTCTATATAATTGTTTAGTAATTAGTTACTTATTCACGCAATATCAAGACTTTTACTGTAATATAAAAAAATGAATTTAAATGACGAACTGCTTCACTACTCATCCAATTAAAAGGAATTATCAAACACAAATACTCTTGTAGTTCGATGTTCTTAGAGAGTAACGTTTGAAGATTCCATATTTCGACCTGAAAGAAAGAATAAAGGATATCTACATCTACAAACATTGAAGATAAGAATTTGTACCAAGAATTCTATTTGTTTACTATAGTCTGAAACCACTTCCACTTTATCATATTTTTTGCCCATAGTCGTGTCCAACACATTTGTATTCTTCATCTTGCATTCTCATTGTTGCCAGTATCTCTGGATTGTCCATTTCTGATTGGCCCTTCGGTGTTTTTCTAACATCTATCTCCATAGAGTTAACTTCTACCAATGAATGTCCTTTTTGTACCCCCATTTTCGTTCCTCCCAAGGCATGATGATGGTTCAGGTTTGTGTATCTTTTGTAAAGAACAGTCAATAATCGTTGAGCATATTTTATTTCGATTTCACAAAATCGTAGATATTTGCATTGACATGGTCTTAATATATGTATTTATAAAATGACACATAGTGAATTGCATTTAAATTAAGAAATAGTTGTCCTTGGATTACATAATAATTCAAAACATGATTTTGTGAAAAATAAGATCAGTTATTTTTAACAAAGTGCATGTCTACGTTTTTATACTATATTTATAGAAAGTAGAAGACATTTGAAAAAAATCTGTCAACTTACCGACGCTAAAGAACTATTTGAAAGTAAATCTTCAACTCTGAAGAAAGACGTGTTCGATGCATGCCGGGACCCGTGTAATCCCGTTCAGACTGTCAAATAACTATTTTTAAAATTTATATACATACTGTGATTTATTGCTTATATATGCAAAGAATACGATAATGAAATTGCACATTTTAAATTGTATTAGTAATAATATATAAACCACAAAAATACATACAGATACTTAAATGTTGTTTTCAAATATAAGCATTAATATTTGAGAGTTTGTAGCATGATTTACACGACGGGTGCCTCTAGTGGATCAGGAACTGCTTACTCTCCTAGAGCAGATGATTCCACCCACATTTTATTGGGGTTGGTATAGCTCAAGTTTTAGTTTTCTGTGTAGTGTTTTGTAGATCGTTGTTTGTCCCTTTGTTCTTTTTATCTTGGGAATTATGTTGTCCGTCTTTCTTCAAATTACGGATTCTGATTACCTCCCTTTGATATCCTCGAACTCTTCCAGCAGTCCAAACAAAATCTAATGTTATAAGAGAGAACAATATAATACTATTGGAGTGACAATTATTTATATTACACCACGTTATTTCTAATTCTAGTTAATCCAGGTTTATAGTGGGTTTAATTTCATCATAGTATGCATATCACCATGTTTACTTCCATATTGTGATGTCCGCTACGATTTTGGTTCGTGTGTACTCCCATTTATTTTGTATGGTGTTCTTGTGTACTCCCATTTATTTTGTATGGGGTTCTTGTGTACTCCCATTTATTTTGTATGGGTTTCTTGTGTACTCCCATTTATTTTGTATGGGGTTCTTGTGTACTCCCATTTATTTTGTATGAGGTTCTTGTGTACTCCCATTTATTTTGTATGGGTTTCTTGTGTACTCCCATTTATTTTGTATGAGGTTCTTGTGTACTCCCATTTATTTGTATGGGGTTCTTGTGTACTCCCATTTATTTTGTATGGGGTTCTTGTGTACTCCCATTTATTTTGTATGGGGTTCTTGTGTACTCCCATTTATTTTGTATGAGGTTCTTGTGTACTCCCATTTATTTTGTATGGGGTTCTTGTGTACTCCCATTTATTTGTATGGTGTTCTTGTGTACTCCCATTTATTTTGTATGAGGTTCTTGTGTACTCCCATTTATTTTGTATGGGGTTCTTGTGTACTCCCATTTATTTTGTATGGGGTTCTTGTGTACTCCCATTTATTTTGTATGGGTTCTTGTGTACTCCCATTTATTTTGTATGGGGTTCTTGTGTACTCCCATTTATTTTGTATGGGGTTCTTGTGTACTCCCATTTATTTTGTATGGGGTTCTTGTGTACTCCCATTTATTTTGTATGAGGTTCTTGTGTACTCCCATTTATTTTGTATGGGTTTCTTGTGTACTCCCATTTATTTGTATGAGGTTCTTGTGTACTCCCATTTATTTGTATGGGGTTCTTGTGTACTCCCATTTATTTTGTATGGGTTCTTGTGTACTCCCATTTATTTTGTATGGGGTTCTTGTGTACTCCCATTTATTTTGTATGAGGTTCTTGTGTACTCCCATTTATTTTGTATGGGGTTCTTGTGTACTCCCATTTATTTTGTATGGGGTTCTTGTGTACTCCCATTTATTTTGTATGGGTTCTTGTGTACTCCCATTTATTTTGTATGGGGTTCTTGTGTACTCCCATTTATTTTGTATGGGGTTCTTGTGTACTCCCATTTATTTTGTATGGGGTTCTTGTGTACTCCCATTTATTTTGTATGAGGTTCTTGTGTACTCCCATTTATTTGTATGGGGTTCTTGTGTACTCCCATTTATTTTGTATGGGTTTCTTGTGTACTCCCATTTATTTTGTATGGGGTTCTTGTGTACTCCCATTTATTTTGTATGGGGTTCTTGTGTACTCCCATTTATTTTGTATGGGGTTCTTGTGTACTCCCATTTATTTTGTATGGGGTTCTTGTGTACTCCCATTTATTTTGTATGGGGTTCTTGTGTACTCCCATTTATTTTGTATGGGGTTCTTGTGTACTCCCATTTATTTTGTATGGGGTTCTTGTGTACTCCCATTTATTTTGTATGGGGTTCTTGTGTACTCCCATTTATTTTGTATGAGGTTCTTGTGTACTCCCATTTATTTTGTATGGGGTTCTTGTGTACTCCCATTTATTTTGTATGGGGTTCTTGTGTACTCCCATTTATTTTGTATGGGTTCTTGTGTACTCCCATTTATTTTGTATGGGGTTCTTGTGTACTCCCATTTATTTTGTATGGGGTTCTTGTGTACTCCCATTTATTTTGTATGGGGTTCTTGTGTACTCCCATTTATTTTGTATGAGGTTCTTGTGTACTCCCATTTATTTGTATGGGGTTCTTGTGTACTCCCATTTATTTTGTATGGGTTTCTTGTGTACTCCCATTTATTTTGTATGGGGTTCTTGTGTACTCCCATTTATTTTGTATGAGGTTCTTGTGTACTCCCATTTATTTGTATGGGGTTCTTGTGTACTCCCATTTATTTTGTATGGGTTTCTTGTGTACTCCCATTTATTTTGTATGGGGTTCTTGTGTACTCCCATTTATTTTGTATGGGGTTCTTGTGTACTCCCATTTATTTTGTATGGGGTTCTTGTGTACTCCCATTTATTTTGTATGGGGTTCTTGTGTACTCCCATTTATTTTGTATGGGGTTCTTGTGTACTCCCATTTATTTTGTATGGGGTTCTTGTGTACTCCCATTTATTTTGTATGGGGTTCTTGTGTACTCCCATTTATTTTGTATGGGGTTCTTGTGTACTCCCATTTGTTTTTGTATGGGATTCATGTTTTATTCATGTTATTTTTATTTATTTACGTATATTAGCATCTAACACGACCCCATCACGATTTCCATATCAAATGATGCTCAAGTTGTTTAACTGAAACATAACAGGTGCCACTGCACTAATGGAACATGTCACTTAAAAATGAGAGAAATTTTAATCATATTTCACATCAAGTATTATACAACTCCAACCTATAACGATTTCATATGCACAAGTGGTTACTTAATTATCTTGTGCTATTGGCCAATTAACTTTTACATTAAAAAGTAATATTTTTGTCAATTTCGTAACGTAACTCGTCAATTGTTTACTCCTTACTAGTCTCAAATAACGTTTTTTAAAACGTAAAAATAAAATTAATAAGTGACATTCGGTATAAGAGGGAACTAATCTCGTCATCTCATCCTGAATAATGAAAGAACAAATGAATTTGACAACCACCATGGGTAAAAAGGCTTCCCTTTTACGTGATATTTCCCACAATAATAGCGAATCGATACAAGAGTCTGGGAATATTTCATGAACTATAAGTTTTTGTCTTCATGCGGAAGTAAAATACATTATTAGACTCTACTTTAATAATTTGGAAAATTAAAACAGGAAACGAGTTTCCATATTAATGATACGTTCGTATTTTTATAGCAAATTTTAACAATAAACTTTTTAAATCATTAGAGAACTCAGCGATTTGCAAACAGTTTATTTTATGCAAAACCAAGTTTTATGAATTTCTCCATATTGAAAAGCACGTACATTGTAGTACACAAGAATGGGCAATTAAATGGTTTGGTTTAGGTTTGGTTTATGGTGTTTAGCGCCACTTTCAACAATATTTCAGTTATTTTGTGGCGATCAGTTTTATTGGTGGTGGAAACCGGAGTACCCGGAGAAAACCACTGACATGTCGTAAGTCACTAACAAACTGTGTCACATAATGTTGTACACTTCGCCCTGATCGAGATTCGAACTTACAACATCAATAGTGATAGGCACTGATTGCATATGTAGTTGTAAATTCAACTATCATACGATCATGGCCCATTAATTCATTAGAAAACTCCGCGGTTTGTAAGTAGTTTTTTTTATGCGAAACCAAGTTTTATGGTTTGGTTAGGTTTTATGGTGCTTAAAGCCACTTTGAACAATATTTCAGTTATATCGTGGCAGCAAGTTTTATGAATATCTCCATATTTAAAAGCACGTATATTGTAGTCCGCTTGCAAGAAAGGACAATTAAAAGAACATCAAGTTAAATAGAATGACGTCATCAAACGCTTGTCATATTTTCCATTAACAACGCAATACTTGCATAAGAGAGGACAGTAAATATGAACTTAATCATTTGAATTGATAAGTATACACGATCCATGTCATTGTAGTATGAATCACCTTAGACACGTTGTCCAGGGGTTAGATAATTTAGGTAATGTGCCCCGTGATGCGGGGGAGGTTTTATCTATGTCAAACGCTTAAAGATTTGTCTATGTTTATAGTAAAATTCCACTTAAAATGATCATTGATGACATATTTAGATTATATGGTCATATTCATTGGACGATTCGTCAAACTCTAACACGATTGTAACATAACATGGCCATTATAAATTCATTCATAAATAAGGATGGGGAAAATACAGGATAAGTAAATACTGACAGTATACTCGAGTCACGAATACGATGGGACATACAATGGAAGCAAAAACGTGGACAATCAAAACAAGAATAAGACGGAAAAATATAAATAAAAGCATAGTTTATAATATGACGATATTCATTGAATATGGAAGATATATATATTGTCGCAATAATATATCGGATGATATATTTTACTTCGCATATGCGTATTGCCAGACAAATTATAGGCATCATTCAAGGTTACAGATTTATTTTCCCATCTTTTTCATTTGGCCATTGTATTGTCTATCCTTAATTTAAACACATTTATGCATTTAAGAGACAGATTACAATATAAAATATAAAATTACATATTGTAGAATTCGTAAATAGGCTAATTCCTTCTTATCTTCTTCTGTCTACGGCTCCCGATTATATTTTTTTTTTTTTTTTTTTTTTATCTTTTAAATATTTTCTAACTGAAATTTATCAGTATACTAAAGGATAAATAAAGTTACAAAATAATCCCAAGGGATATTATTTAATCCCAAGGGATATTATTTGATGTAATAATTGAATTTGTTGATGTATGACTAGTATTAAGAATAGTGGACAAATATGAAAACGTTATTTTAATCCTTAGACATATTTAGATTGATATGTATACATTATAAAGTCCTATGGTTGAAGTACAATCTAAAATAGATGATAAACGTTACGTTGTCCGGCCATAGGTATTTCTCTTTACGTTCGTAATGCGTGGGTGTTTGGTGGATTTCTTTGTATACAATATTAATGTAGGTTCATAACTTCTGAATGACACATTTTGGCACCTACATATTGTTTGTTTTTGGTATGTTATATATCAAAGCACTTAATAGTAAGATGGTGAAGGAAAGAAAACTAAAACATCAACGATATCCATTACCTATATTAGTTTAATCTGGGAATCAAATTATGAAAAGGAAGATTAAACTGTGATGGTCAACAATTACACCAATATCAATAAATAAGGGTAATAACAAAATTACCGAACTCCGAACAATCTTCCAAAGGGAAAGTCAAAACTCATAAGTATATAAACAGAAAAAAATCAGTCAACAAAGCGAAGTCTCACATTTCATTTCATCATTCTAATCATTGAATATAGAAATGACATACGATGGAAATCCTTATCCTGGATTAGGACAGGCACAAAAATGTGGCGGAGTTAAGCGGGTTAATGGGATCACCACCCTTCACCTCATGATAATTAGATCGCCAACGGCAATACAGATTTTAACAAATAATACAATTCTTTCTCAGATTCCAAATCCGATGATGAAGGATGGGGGAGTGATTACGAGTCAGTGAGCGAGTAATTGTTGCTTAACGCCAACCCAGCAATTTTTCAGCCATACCAAGGCGAGAATAACTTTCAGTTCAATGAGATGATGATACTGATGACTATGATGATGATGATGGCGATGATATTCACTTCCAATCAAAGTATACTACCGTATTTGTACTCTTAGACATATCAGCATCAAAATAATTCATGGAAGCCAGAATGTGCTTTCAGCTTTAACATGGGTTGGCGGATATTAGTAAATTTTGATTTCTATAGTACTAGCTCACAATTTGTGGGTAGACATGTCTCTCCACTCGGACACATTATTCTGATTCCAAACCAACATCTCTTTGCTCTTACTCCTTAAGGCTGCGTTCGTAGCGAAGAAGCAGCAAATACCGTCTTTGGTTTGACGCGACAAGGAGTTGAATCCACGACCTTACCGCACTCGAGGCGATCATGCTAACCATTACACTACTGATGCGGTGTAATGTGATTACTACAACATATATATAGAATGTTATCCAACAGTGTTATAATTAAATTGTGTGCAGACTAATGTTTTCTTTTCCTCCACGGTATTTGAGCTCAAACCATTGATACATTACAGCACCAATCGCTTGAACTCGTTTCCAGCGTCCTAGACCAATCGTCCACATCCGCTATATATAACTAATACTCTTATACATAGTACGGGTATCTTTTTATATTTAAATTTTCGAGGACGTTTCATGGGTTGTATAATATCATAATCTATGTACATGTGGTTTAATATACATAAGTTACGTGACCCTGTCATCACCTGATAATGATATAGCTATATTTTAAAAACGAATTAAGTGGTTATATTTATCATTTTCACCACGATTTTTATATGTTTAGAGAAAATGAATTACAAATGAACTTTGTTTTATGGAGCATTTAAAAAAGAAGGCCAGATTTGGTGATTACTAGTATGTTGATCGCATCTATCCCACCGTGCCTTGACCTACGCCTGAATTCTGAAGTAAGAAGGTAGTTCGAGATCGAATATTTACGACAATAAAGATGATTTTAATTTCCCATTGTGAACTTTAGATTTATATGGGGCAACATCTAATCAGCGCCTGTCTTTGGATCTTTCAGTTGACATGACATTTCAGAGTTTGCGGCTCCTATCACGAATTCCTCGATAGAGGGTTGATGCTAACAAGGCAGCTACTGAACCAAGGGTCTCTTACTGGATAAGTTGAAATCATCACATCTAATGTTTTAGAGTTGCCACCAATACTTGGCTATACACTACGGGATAGCTGTTTCACAACTGACCAAGGCTATGTTCCATTTGTCGAAATCAGAATCCCGTCCTCTTTCAGAATTATCATCAGAATTTTAACAAGAGTAACAGGACGACTGCAACAAGTGGGAACATTAACTGTTTAACTTACGGAGCACACGAGTTCACCCCGATTAATTATGGGTTTCACGTTGCTCAACCTTTAGTTTTCTGTGTTATCGACCAAACAGTAACTGTTTAACTTACGGAGCACACGAGTTCACCCTAATTAAGTATGTGTTTCACGTTGCTCAACCTTTAGTTTTCTGTGTTATCGACCAAACAGTAACTGTGTAATTTACGGAGCACACGAGTTCACCCTGATTTATTATGGGTTTCACGTTGCTCAACCTTTAGTTTTCTGTGTTATCGACCAAACAGTAACTGTTTAACTTACGGAGCACACGAGTTCACCCTGATTAATTATGTGTTTCACGTTGCTCAACCTTTAGTTTTCTGTGTTATCGACCAAACAGTAATTGTGTAACTTACGGAGCACACGAGTTCACCCTGATTAAGTATGTGTTTCACGTTGCTCAACCTTTAGTTTTCTGTGTTATCGACCAAACAGTAACTGTGTAATTTACGGAGCACACGAGTTCACCCTGATTTATTATGGGTTTCACGTTGCTCAACCTTTAGTTTTCTGTGTTATCTACCAAACAGTAACTGTTTAACTTACGGAACACACGAGTTCACCCTGATTAATTATGTGTTTCACGTTGCTCAACCTTTAGTTTTCTGTGTTATCGACCAAACAGTAACTGTGTAACTTACGGAGCACACGAGTTCACCCTGATTTATTATGGGTTTCACGTTGCTCAACCTTTAGTTTTCTGTGTTATCGATCAAACAGTAACTGTGTAACTTACGGAGCACACGAGTTCACCCTGATTAATTATGGGTTTCACGTTTTCTGTGTTATCGACTATTGTTTGTCGTTTGTCCTTTTTCTTTTGGTCATTGCATTGTCTGTTCTTATTCGAATTACGGCACCTGATTACCCCCATTCTGATCAACAATCTTTCTAAAATAGTATTCATAGAATACTACAGATAATATGCCGGTATCATTATACTGTATAAATATTAAAAGCGATTATAATTTTAAATCGATAAACAGAAATATCAAAAATTAATATTTCAGAAGAAATTTGAAACGGATAGCATTAAAAAAAAACGCAAAGTAAGTCTCTATTCCTAAAAAATCACATGCATTTTTACTGTCTATTGTAAATGTTATAATATTAGATTTCATGGGCGTAGGAGGGGGTGGCAAACAATGAAAAGTAGAGGGCAAAGCTGTGTTTATTGCCCGTCCACCTTTTTGGCCAAAACGATATTGCTAAATTAAGCAACGGGTAAGAAAGCGGTAATCTTTGAAACCAAATGAGTGTTTCTTGTTTGACACTAAACGTTAGAGAATATCGAAGGGGCAATGAAAAATGGACAATCCAGAGAAAGGGTACATAAGACGAAGATAAACAAAGCAAAAGCACAACACAATATGTGTTCGACACCAATATGTATAAAAACACAACACAATATGTGTTCGACACCAATATGTATAAAAACACAACACAATATGTGTTCGACACCAATATGTATAAAAACACAACACAATATGTGTTCGACACCAATATGTATAAAAACACAACACAATATGTGTTCGACACCAATATGTATAAAAACACAACACAATATGTGTTCGACACCAATATGTATAAAAGCACAACACAGTATGTGTTCGACACCAATATGTATAAAAACACAAATAACGTAAATAAGACATGGGCCTTCCTACAAACAACTGGAGGTAAAGACCAAACAAACATCGTTTTTATGCAGAAATCGGCACCGACATCACATCATGGAACTCAGAACGTAAAGACGCATAATAGAACAATGCAAAACAAATAAACAGATCAGCAATACGGACCCCACCAAAAAACTGGGGGTGAACTCAGATTCTCGCGAAGGGTAAACAGTTCCTAATTCTTATAAGAACATTCCTAGACCCTGCCAAAGTCATTGTTACAAACATTCTACGGTCGTCATAATGAACTCGTTGGCCGTTACGAAATATTCATTTTTGAAATGGCAATGGATCTTTTTCCTTGATATTAACGCTTATATTTGAAAACAACATTTAGGAATATGTATTTTTGTGACATCGTATAAAGTAATTTTGTTATCATATGTTATCAATAAACCACTGTATATATATGTAGTAATTTGACAGTCTGAATGAGTTCCAGGGGTCCCAGCATGCATCGAACTGCTGAAATGACATATTATTAAAAGAACCATGTCTTTCTGTCGAGTTGAATATTTTCTTTCAAATAGTTCTATAACGCCGTTAAGTCGACAGATGTCGTTCTACCTTCTATTGGTATAGAATTAAGATGTAGATATGAACTTTGTAGCGACTTTCCTACCGATACCATTCATATGGAATACATATTTCGCATGCACTCTTCCCGCTAAGTAATTTTGATGTGCTTACTTCAAGTTTTATTCAAATATTCATCAGTTTTCTACGAAACTAATTAATGCAATGCAATGCTGACGTTTTATTTTTGAGATGGTGATCACATGGGTTCAAACATTCAAGGATGAAGGTTGTTTATGATACTATATATAATATATAATGATATATTGGGAAAAAAAGATATTTAACAATATAATTGAATGTAAACAGCAATTAATGGTTTGATACCATTTTAATGGAAATCAATATATAATATTTATAAAATAATAATAGATGTTAAATGGTCTGTATGACATTAATCTTGACATGCTATTACCACATGGGAAGTGGTATACATTTTTAAAACCACGTCGTGTTTTTCTATCTCCCTATTATACTGTTAACTTTAATTAACGTTAGAGAATACAGAAGGGCAATTAAAAATGGACAACTTAGGGAAACTGGCAACATAGAGTACTCAATACGAAGAAAATCACAACACAATATGTGTTGGACACCACCATGCGTAAACAAACTCAAATAACGTTAATAAGACATGATACCTCCTACAAACAACTGGAGGAAAATATGCACTCATGGTGAAAACGAATTAATAATGTATACGTTTAACGACCATTTAACTCTAAGGGAGGAGGGAAATGGGTATATTATTTTCTAATTTCATGATACCAAATTTTTGAGGATTTTATATTATCTTGACCTATGCAGAGACCCATTAACCGCTTTAACACAGCAACTGTTTGTACCTATCCCATGCAATGACCTGGATTTCCATATGACGTGTATTTTTGTGAAATGGTTTCAGGCGAGATGTAGTTGCTCGTTTTTTTTATAATTGTGGAATTGTCGGCCATCTCTTTTGAAACATTCTTTTCAGAATAATTCCCTCACATGCACATTTTCATCATGTCGTGACGGTGTCTTTAATTTGTCTATACATAGTTTAATTAATAGAATAAGTAAATTATTTGATTGATCAGATATTATGTTGTCACTCCTGTTTGTGTGTTTGTCTAAAATGTATTGATAGTATAAAGATTGGCAAACAATATTCATCTAAGTTCAAGAAATATTTAATTTCAACAATAACAATGAACTCTCAAATATTTAATTCCCAAACCTGGAACTGGCCATTGCTTTGATAGACGACAGCATCAACGTTAAAGAAAAACGTATAATACATTGTAAATTGTACACTGCTAAAAGCGCTCAGGTGATCCCGTTTAGACCCCGCCTATTTAAATGACGTAACATTGTTCTAAGCTCCGTCCATCAGCATAGTAATGACCCCAACAATAGCACTATGCGAGTGCATAGTAGAACGACGCTATTTATTCTTTGTAAAATTAGGTTTCGATAATATCATGTCAATTATAATGAAAGTTTCTTACATGAAGAGTAATAATTCCTATTAATGACACGTTATATAGTTCTAATATCCATTTAAAGAAATCGTGAATCATTTGCACATAATTTGAAACCTACCTGAAATCCGTCGAGACGTGTCATTTGCTATGGAGTAGCCTTTTCATAACGACAACCATAACTGTCGTGGGGGCAAGCTCGGGTGGACTAGAGTCTCAAGTGGATAAACAACTCCATTTATGGGCTAATTCAAGTGGATCTCGAGAGCTCAGTAGGGTTTGGAAGCTTAAATTACATCTTAGACCTGGTATGTGCGATAGTGGGATACTGGTAACTTCTGAGTGACGTCAAACCAATCAAACCTGTGATTTTAAGCATACTGGTTTGGGGCCTAAACTGGAGGGTTGCTGGATTCGAAACTATTTGATAGATGAGTTGGCTTTGCTTGAGTACTTATCCAGACTGAAGTATCCTCTGTTAAAGACGTCATGATACAAACAGATTTTGCAATTTTCAATCGTGATAGATAGTTTTATATTTGGTTTCCAGATATGATAAGGGGGTAAATTACTGGAACACTACTTTCTGAGTTCCGTGTTGTGATATCCCTTACGATTTCTGCATACAAAATATGCTCGGTTCGTCTCCAGTTGTTTGTAGGGGGCTCACATATTATGTTGTGTTTGTCTTCATCTTGTATTACCCTATGTTGCCAGTTTCTCTGGATTGTACATTTTTGATTGTACCTTCGGCGGTATTCTCTAGCTTGTATTTCTTTACTAGTGGGCTGTTTATTTCAACACTTGCCAATGAGTGTACCTTATCATCATCAAACACATTGCTCATTTACAATTTGAAAATGCAAACAAAAAACATATTTAGTTTTCCTTCACAAAATAAACAAAATAATATATTATGTTTTAATCCATTAACTAAGTAGAATGGCACCTGACGTCAATAAGCAGAACAAAATGATATCAATAGGGCCAGGTCAAAAATAAGTACAATTTAATGTGTAGTTTTCTATAAACAAATTTGTTCTATAAAATCTTAATGTGAGGTTACATATCAGAATGATAGCAATGCAACATGACGAATGTCTATTCAACAATTACCTATGTAATCAATGCCTATCACCACTAACATGTGTGAGATCGAGTCCCGCTCAAACGAGAGTGAGTGAGTGAGTGATTGTTGTTTAACGCCTATTCATCAATTTTCAGCTATATCATGGCGAGAACAATGAAATGATGATGAGGTCCGCTTAGTGCTAGCTCACTGAAACAATAGTCTGCGGGTAAACATGTCGCTCCACTCGGAGACATTATTTTGATTCCCGCTCAGACGAGATGTACTCGATACAACATTATGTGATAAAATTTGTCAGTGACTTATGGTAAGTCGGTGGTTTTCTCCTCCGGATACTCCGATTTCTCCCCACCAATAAAATTGACCGCCACGATATAATTGAAATATTGTTGAAAGTGGCGTTAAACACCACACCCCCTCTATTCAACAATTACTAAACATACTAGTCTTATATAATTCTTCGGAAGATAAAATAAATCCCAAGTACTTTATTAATGTTGTATATAGTGACGGTGACATGGGCTGTTCACGTAGATAATGTGCCGTATGCATTCAGTCGCTATAATATGCTCTACATTTAATTAACTGTCAATGAACCATAAAGGCTGTCAATAGTGCATATATCGGCATATACACTAAATATGGCGTGACGAGCAATTTAAATATTATGTATTTCATTCCAAGGCCATTGTGATGAAACCTGTGACATTTAAACCCCATCATTATTTAATAGCACTTAAACTACTATATTATTAGGGGGAAGTCCCGACTTTATTGACACACGTGCAGGAGATTTAGTGTTAAATATGCTCCACATGACTGACACGCCTATAATCAACAATAAGGACATGACTGACACCTTCAGCAGACAGTAGTGTAAGTGAATCTCGACATGACCTACACATTCAGCAGACAGTAGTGTCAGTGAAACTCGACTTGCCTGACACATTCAGCCGATAGTAGTGTCAATGAATTTCGATATGACTGACACATTCAGCAGATAGTAGTGTCAGAGAAACTCCATTCGACTGACACGTTCAGTAGACAGTAGTGTCAATGAAATTCGACTCGACTGACATGCTCAGCAGAGAGTAGTGTCAATGAAACTCAACATGACTGCCACGTTCAGCAGAGAGTAGTATCGATGAAACTCAACTTGATTGACACATTCAACAGATGGTAGTGTCAGTGAAACTCGACATGACTTAAACCTTCAGCAGACAGTAGTGTCAATGAATCTGGGATGACTGACACCTTCGGCACACAATTCTTAGGTAAATATTACATGACAGAAGCAACTACAGTTGGTAGTAACGTGAATGCAATGCAAAATAACGAACCATGTTGTATACAGTAAAGTCAATGGGAAATGACACACATACAATATGTAATCAAAGAAAAGTATGAAAACACCAATGGAGTAATCAGAAACCGTAAATAGAAGAGGAAAGACAAACAATATGGTTTCCTCCACTAATAAAACTGACCACAATAATATAGCTGACGTATTGTTGAAAGTAGCGTTAACCATCATAACCATATACCATACCCGATATGGCCGCTTAAAGGAACTACTTCCTGTCTCATTCTTTGTTTTCTGTTTTTTGTTTTCGTTTTGATTTTCTTCGCCAAATGTTGCCTTATTCTCAATCTGGATTGTCCATTTTTGATTGCTTGTTTCTCAAGTTAGATTGTCCATTCCATTCTAGAGGTGCAATCAAGAATGGACATTCCAGCTTGAGAAACAGGCAACAATAGGCATAATGATAAGCAAAGCAAGAAGCTCAACACAACTTGGATTGCTCCAATGTTTATTTAATATAGACGATTACGTGCGAAAAATGACACACGAATATAGATACTTCCTTGTACTGACGATGTCGATTTTCATTAGCCACCCATTACAACAAAGGTGTCAAATTTGAAGATTACATTTTATCTTGTGCACAAATGGTTAATAAAAACAACAATAGATGACACTGTATACAAAGATAAATAATCAAATAAGCAATAAAATCAACAGTTAGTCAATTTAATTACAGTTTTAATATAACCATGCAGGAATGTAGGTCATAACCTTGAATTTGTCATCTTGAATGCACAACATAGTTTGTAAACACAAGAGATCAAATAGGATCTTTTTTTTCTTATTTATCTAGATACTCTGGTCCACAAATACAATTTGACTTTAATTCAATGCTAACGAAGATTGACATCTTTTATGTTAAATATGTTTATTGACAATTTAAGCGAAGGTGAAGCTCTGTTTAACTCATTTAAAAAACATATTTGATTTTTTGAGTGTGAAATCTTGAACGTCAAAATCTAATTTTTTGTTGACAATTTAAACGAATTTGAAGCTCTGTTTAACTCCTTTAAAAAATACACATTTGTTTTTTTGTGTATGTGAAATCTTGAACGTCAAAAGTCGAACCAAAGAACAACAAATTCATCCATTTAATTTATTTTTAATATTTGTTTTTATGGCATATTTCTGTCATTTTGAATTAATATGTATCTGTGAGAGTTATATACTTTATCTATAAAATCTATATATTGCACATTTGTTCATGAAAAGACGGTGCACCAATGTAAAAATGTAAAATTTTAAAATCAGTTCAAAGCAATAGAGAAATACTGGTATCAAATAATTATTTCTACAAACGATAACAAGGCAATACTAGTAACAGAACAATAATTGAAGGGGTTGTTAACAATATGGGTGTTTAACGTCACTTTCAACAATATTTCAGTAATATAACTCTTTGAATAAAGTGAATGGGAGACATGGATATAAGACGAAATAGGAGAGATCTAGACTGGGACATCAAAGGGAGAATGAGGTGGAGATTGGCATTGGGATTGGTCTATGGGTGGAATGCTAGATTGCCGAAGGAAAACGCGGATATATTTAATATGGTATGAGATGTATCCGTTTGCAACGATCACCAACAACTACTTTTAATGCATGTACTGTTCATTAGGAGCTGATTCTAGGGTTCTGTCATGTGGCATTCTCCATAGACCAGTCATTCATATTTGTTCCGATCAAAGGGGACTTAAATACCCCGTGGTAATTTTAACGCAAACATATAATCGCAACACGACCAACACAAAAAGATCACAGAAAGAAAAACGCAAACTTAGAAACACACGAAGAGCAAACACCGATAAACACACAAGGATGAGCACAGACGTAGACATTTCAAAATTAAATTTCGCTGACACATAGTCAAACTAATTCAATTAAGACACGTCATGAGATGAATGAGGACTAATTATGTCTAAGTGCCAATTTCCCGATCGACAAGTTATTGAGATGTTGTACAAATCCTCTTTATATATTGAAAAAGTGGGCATCCTGACATCTTACAATTCTTGAAATACTGTTCACAATCTGTTATTACCATTAAGATGACATTCTTATGATTGTATAGAATAGACTAGTGACATACACAAAAATCGTAGGACAACACGAAAATGTGTTTTATTCTCATCTTAAAAGTTTAATTGGTATGTTTCTGATAATATATAATGCATATAAATTGGCTAATCTGTCTGTTCATGAGAATATATATATAATATATATATAATTTGGCATTCATATTCTGTCAGTTTGATTTGTATTCATGTTAGATATTGATTAAAGATTATTGCATAATTATGCAAGATGTGCATAACAAATGCAGTTAAATTTTCAGTTTATATCTGAATTGTTAAGGTCAACTGGTTGTTTATACATGTTAAATGTTCATATCATAGTTCAAACTTTAGTCATGTTATCTCTGCACAGTGGCCATCGTAGTCGTGATCGTATGGTAGTTGTAGATCTGTAGATTTTGAAAAAGAGTACTTGACGTATTGTTGCCGCTACAACAGACTGTAATGTTTTCGTCCTTTACCAACTCTCTCTACTTTTCCAGTGGCAGTCAAAATAGTTGTCAAAGCAGTACCAAACCCAGTGAAGCAAATGTCAAAAACAATTTTACGTCACACATTGATAAAAAAATATTTTTGACATTTTTGTTGACTTCCTCAATCTGAGTCACAAGTTCAAAAGTTGTTTTTCCGTTTCCTTCATGTCTACATAGTTTTTGTATATTATTGAACTTTGTCTCGCCCTAAAGGGGAAGTCAGTATCCTTAAATCAAAGAAAAACACACAACACACTAGCCAGTAGAAAAAGGTCAAAAGGACACACAACGACCTACAAAACATACACATTAAACTAAAGATCGAGTAACACGAACCTCACTTAAAACCGGGGGTGAACTTAGATGAATATAACGGAAATAGTGCGCACTAATCATTAAGCAAAACTTCAATACAGGAATCAATTATACATAGACTAATGATTTTGTACAAAATTGCATTTAATACATCAAGTTAAATAAAAAGAATAAAAATGTATTAAAAACATAATGCAACCCAGTGACATTATAGCACACATTATAGGTAACGTAATCTAAAATAAATATCATACTCTTAGTATTTCAATTTCGTGGATTTTGAGGGAAACATATTATAGGCCACGAAATTTAGTTTGTGCGTACCTGACGAAGGTCATTGCAAAAACACCGTCACGTGCACCAGAGAGGCAATCAAGAATGGACAGTTCAGAGACATCGACAACAGTGGGCACACCAGACACAGGACAAATACAAACAAAACAAGAAAACCTAGCAAATAAAGCTAAAAAGATGAGCAACACAGACCCCACCAAAAAGAGGAGTTGAGACCAGGTGCTCGCGAAAGGATATCAAGACCCATGATTTAAAGTTCTTTTACACTGTCTGTATATTATGAAGTTTGTCTTATTTTTTCAAAATAAAATTAAATTAATTAAAAATCGCACACTAATGTATTTTTAATTACAACAAATGTTTTATGTTTCTCCCATATACCTGTCAATAGTGTATTGATTTTGTCATTAGGTGAGAGCAGGTAAATCTTTGATCTTTCCTGTGATGTAGGAGGCCTTAGCAAACAAACAGAGATGTTGACATTAGAATTATATTTTATATGCTTTATCTATTCTTTATGGATTTTAAATGAAATAATGTGTACGATTTGTTCTTCCTGAATTTAAGATAAAAGAATCCTACTATCTAAGATATTTACACACACCAGATACTCATGTAGATAACTACGGTTTTTTGTATGTCTGCTTCAAGGCCAGTGTCATATTTCTAGATCACTGCTTATGTCAAAAGCCAAGCAGGTATCACCTCACTAGTGTTATTATAAAAAGCCAAGCAGGTATCACCTCACTAGTGTTATTATAAAAAGCCAAGCAGGTATCACCTGACTAGTGTTATTATAAAAAGCCAAGCAGGTATCACCTGACTAGTGTTATTATAAAAAGCCAAGCAGGTATCACCTCACTAGTGTTATTATAAAAAGCCAAGCAGGTATCACCTGACTAATGTTATTATAAAAAGCCAAGCAGGTATCACCTCACTAGTGTTATTATAAAAAGCCAAGCAGGTATCACCTGACTAGTGTTATTATAAAATTCCAAGAAGGTATCACCTGACTAGTGCTATTATAAAAGGCCAAGAAGGTATCATCTGACTAGTGCTATTATAAAAAGCCAAGCAGGTATCACCTCACTAGTGTTATTATAAAAATCCAAGAAGGTATCACCTGACTAGTGCTATTATAAAAGGCCAAGAAGGTATCACCTGACCAGTGCTATTATAAAAATCCAAGAAGGTATCACCTGACTAGTGCTATTATAAAAGGCCAAGAAGGTATCACCTGACTAGTGCTATTATAAAAGGCCAAGAAGGTATCACCTGACTAGTGTTATTATAAAAATCCAAGAAGGTATCATCTGACTAGTGCTATTATAAAAGGCCAAGAAGGTATCACCTCACTAGTGTTATTATAAAAAGCCAAGAAGGTATCACCTGACTAGTGCTATTATAAAAAGCCGAGAAGGTATCACCTGACTAGTGCTATTATAAAAAGCCAAGAAGGTATCACCTGACTAGTGCTATTATAAAAAACCAAGCAGGTATCACCTCACTAGTGTTATTATAAAAGGCCAAGAAGGTATCACCTGACTAGTGTTATTATAAAAGGCCAAGAAGGTATCACCTGACTAGTGTTATTATAAAAGGCCAAGAAGGTATCACCTGACTAGTGCTATTATAAAAGGCCAAGCAGGTATTACCTGACTAGTGTTATTATAAAAAGCCAAGCAGGTATCACCTGACTAGTGTTATTATAAAAGGCCAAGAAGGTATCACCTGACTAGTGTTATTATAAAAAGCCAAGAAGGTATCACCTGACTAGTGCTATTATAAAAGGCCAAGAAGGTATCACCTCACTAGTGTTATTATAAAAGGCCAAGAAGGTATCACCTCTCTAGTGTTATTATAAAAAGCCAAGAAGGTATCACCTGACTAGTGCTATTATAAAAGGCCAAGAAGGTATCACCTGACTAGTGCTATTATTAAAGGCCAAGAAGGTATCACCTGACTAGTGCTATTATAAAAGGCCAAGAAGGTATCACCTGACTAGTGTTATTATAAAAAGCCAAGAAGGTATCACCTCACTAGTGCTATTATAAAAGGCCAAGAAGGTATCACCTGACTAGTGCTATTATAAAAAGCCAAGAAGGTATCACCTGACTAGTGCTATTATAAAAGGCCAAGAAGGTATCACCTGACTAGTGCTATTATAAAAAGCCAAGAAGGTATCACCTGACTAGTGCTATTATAAAAGGCCAAGAAGGTATCACCTGACTAGTGCTATTATAAAAGGCCAAGAAGGTATCACCTGACTAGTGTTATTATAAAAGGCCAATAAGGTATCACCTGACTAGTGCTATTATAAAAAGCCAAGAAGGTATCACCTGACTAGTGCTATTATAAAAGGCCAAGAAGGTATCACCTGACTAGTGCTATTATAAAAAGTCAAGAAGGTATCACCTGACTAGTGCTATTATAAAAGGCCAAGAAGGTATCACCTGACTAGTGCTATTATAAAAGGCCAAGAAGGTATCACCTGACTAGTGCTATTATAAAAACGGAGATATCTAACTTAGTGCATACTACATATCCTGAAAAAACCTTTAGTCAAAAGATTTAAGGGGGTACCATACACTTCAGGTAAAATTTGATCTGCTCGTTTGATTTTCTTATTTTTTTGACATTGTGTTTGAATATATCCACTGTAAAAAATATCAAAATTTTAACAAATTCCAACTAACAGACTCAGAGCTATAAATTCACTAGCCACATAGCAGTTTTTCTCTCTGTGGTTTTGATCACTTATATGGTTGAAATCTGCATACAAACATCATATGATCAAAACGTTCAACTGATTTTAAAGAGTTATCTCCCTGCAGTGTATGGTACCCCCTTAAGAGCAAGAATGTCAATAGACCCAATATTAACCATGCATGAGGTAAATTGACCTTTGCCTTAACAATAATTGCATTTGACAGATACTGTAAATTGCAATTGTATGTATATCTAATAAACAATGTCAGTTCTGAAGCACTGACTGCAGAGCTGATGTTACCTTCGAGTCTACCAGAAGAGGCAGAGCTGATGTTACCTTCGATTCTACCAGAAGAGGTAGAGCTGATGTTACCTTCGAGTCTACCAGAAGAGGCAGAGCTGATGTTACCTTCGAGTCTACCAGAAGAGGCAGGGCTGATGTTACCTTCGAGTCTACCAGAAGAGGCAGAGCTGATGTTACCTTCGAGTCTACCAGAAGAGGCAGAGCTGATGTTACCTTCGAGTCTACCAGAAGAGGCAGAGCTGATGTTACCTTCGAGTCTATCAGAAGAGGCAGAGCTGGTGTTACCTTCGAGTCTACCAGAAGAGGCAGAGCTGATGTTACCTTCGAATCTACCAGAAGAGGCAGAGCTAATGTTACCTTCGAGTCTACCAGAAGAGACAGAGCTGATGTTACCTTCGAGTCTACCAGAAGAGGCAGAGCTGATGTTACCTTCGAGTCTACCAGTAGAGGCAGAGCTGATGTTACCTTCGAGTCTACTAGAAGAGGCAGAGCTGATGTTACCTTCGAATCTACTAGAAGAGGCAGAGCTGATGTTACCTTCGAGTCTACCAGTAGAGGCAGAGCTGATGTTACCTTCGAGTCTACTAGAAGAGGCAGAGCTGATGTTACCTTCGAATCTACCAGAAGAGGCAGAGCTGATGTTACCCTCGAGTCTACCAGAAGAGGTATCGATAAACTGATAATAATAAAAACGTATGTATACATCTTAGTGCATACGACGAGTTCTGGAATGACCTGTTGGTTCCTAACTAATGATCCGTCCTCTGTCTTTATCTACTATGTACACACATAACAATGGAACATATATATAACATAAATCAATCTATAAGAAATAAAAATAAACATTTATCATCAAATGCCATCATTCTCTTTTATGTCACAGTCATAAAAATTCACAATAGCTATAAATAAATTAATAAGTGATACTTGTACAATACCCACAGGTAAATATTATTAGCAGCCATTACTAATTATGGAGTCTTTAAAACATGTTAAAACATAAAAATAAAAAATAATCAATAATAATTATTTTTCATTGAATATGACTTTCTACACTATGAACTTTCTATTATTATTGCACTTTTACATAGAATATATAGAATAAAAAATTAAACCAATAATCCAGTAGTTTAAGTCTAACATTGATTATAGCAGTAAAATGTAAGCAAAACGAGTATGTGGAATAACCAGTCTTGTACGCTATGTAAAAAATGGGCACAACGCGTTTTTAGAATAACATTTGTCTGGTATGCTATGTAAATAATGGGCACAACGCGTTTTTAGAATAACAATTGTCTGGTACGCTATGCAAAAAGTGAACACAACGCGTTTATAGAATAACATTTGTCTGGTATGCTATGCAAAAAGTGAACACAACGCGTTTCTAGAATAACATTTGTCTAGTATGCTATGCAAAAAGTGAACACAACGCGTTTCTAGAATAACCTTAATTTGGGACGTTATGTAAAAATTAAGCACAACGCGTTTCTGTGATAATCTTCGTCTGGTACCAAATAATCTAAAAGTCATTGGGAGTAAGTAAGTCAAATGACCTAAACAAGTTAACCAAAATCGGCTAAGGTCATCTAAGGTCACCACTGCCTGAAGGAGGAAAACCTAAGTTTTAATAATAATTACATTATTTAAGAACTGTAAATTTCAATACAAATATATCTAATAAACCATGTCAATGATGATGATGATGATATCCTAGGATACTTATATGCCACCAGCAGAGGTATCGATCCAGTAAATGTAATGAAAATGGGGATATCTAATTTAGTGGGAAGAGTGTAAAAACAACGAGGCCTTTATCGTATAAGAGTATGGAATATAGAATAGTTTTACTAACTCAATCAAGAAGCCCGTGAGAGCACAGAATTAGACATTTGCATTTTACACTTACAATGATTTTGATGATTAGTAACATATATGACAAATATAAAAAAGAATAAAAACAAGTATAAATGATCGACACTGCAGGGGGAAAACCACCCATAGGCAGAACAAACTATGGCAGTTTATAGCTAATATTATGATATACATAAAAATATATATTATACAAATATAATATGATGCAGATATAACATGGTGTTCATATCACGAATACTATTTTATCTTTAAGTAAGGTTAAATTTGCAATGTGTGATTCTTCCGTATTTCAAAACTTTTGTTTATGAAGACAGCAAGTTTATTTGATAACAGAGTGTCTTCACTACTAAGAAGCCAAATCAACTTATTGTTCGGACTCAGATGTTCAAAATATTTACAATTATCTTGAATATATATCAGTAATGTAGCACTTTCAGTTTCATATATTGGGCATTTGAATAACATATGACTTTCGTCTTCAACCTCATTTATTGTACAATAAAGACATATTCGTTCCCCTCTATCTAACATAACTAAATTTCCATGGGAGTTTCGGATACGTTCATAAGGTTGGTTGGTTTGCTTATGATATTTAACGCCACATTTAACAATATTTCAATTATATGGTGGCTATCAGTTTTATTGGTGGAGGAATCCGGATAATCCTGAGAAACCCTCCGACCTGTCGCTAGTCACTGACAAACTTTATCACAAAATGTTGGATCGAGTACACCTCGCCATGAACGGGGTTCGAACTCACAACTTTTGTGGTGATAGGTACTGATTACTCAGGTAGTTGTAAATCCAACTACTATACGATCACGACCATGACGGCCCCTTAATAGTATATATATGCCTATCCAATGAAATAACTTTAACTTCCGTCGGTTGTAGTCATTATCATGACGTTCCTACTGAGCTGACAGACATGTCTCTAGGTGGCCGACAGGTGATGTCGTTAAGATAATTTCGATAGTGTGATATTTTTGTTTCCATTTTATTGTTTTAGAATATTATCTACGTTAAATACACAAATTTTATATAACATTATTAGTAGAATGTCACACTCCCTCCCTTCCTCCCATAATTTTGCAATTTGTCATAATAAAGCATACATTGCAGTTTATGATAGGGTATCATCAAGTCATATCATAAAAAGGATGTTCTGTTCGTCTTTACCTTCAGTTGTTTGAAGGAGGGGTCATGTCTTATTTAAGTTATTTGTGTTTGTTTGTGCATAGTGGTGTCCTACATATGCGTTGTGGTTTTGTTGTGTTTTTCTTCGTCTTGTGTTGCCAGTTTCTCTGGCTTGTTCATTTTTGATTGCCACTTCGTTATTATCGAACATTCTTTTACTCAGTGCTTCGGAATAGAAAACCATCACACAGCATCTCTATCTATAATCGTGCCTTTTCAAATACCAGTGGTGGACTATTTAAGGTGTTGATTTCAAATTTAGCGACACTAACTTTTAAAAATGATGCCACACGCAAAATTGGAAATAGAGCAAAAGAAAATAAATCATTAAACCCTCTACCTGTACCTAGTAGTTCTTCACTGGAGGGTAACGTTCTATAGTGTCAATATACTGCCATGTCATTTAAAGAGATACAATGTTAATTATATGTAACGTGTCTCACATCATACGAACATGACATGACATCTTTATGAGAATTTCCAAGTGTTAGGTTTCGAAGAATTCAATTCTCAAAATAGATAAAAAAAGTTTTCTTGACATCTGGGTTGGATTGGAATGGTATACAGTTTTAAACTACTTTAAATTGAGAATTGAATTCTGCGAAATGCGAACCTTTGCATATTCTTAAAAATGTCATATTATGCCATTATCATGGAAAGAACGTTACAGAAAAGTTTGAGGACACTAAAGGGGCAACCAGAAGCAAATCTAAGAAGGACAGACAACACAATGACAAAGGGAAAAAACGCTGGTCAATTCAAATTTAGTCAGCAATAACTATGAGGAGGCGATATTCTGACCGTTTTCCAGAATATCTGCTGATTTATCTTCTCAATAATTTTAATAAAAATATATAACTTTTAATCCTTTTTTTTTCAGCAAATATGCCTTTGCAATATCGATAATATAATTTAATTGAAAGATTTTATAGATTTGAAAAAACTTATCAAGCGTTGAACCTCAAGATATAATGACGAGTACTAGTGAGTTCAACGAACTGTGTATTTGTATAAGAGAATGTCCGAGTAACTCTCCATTCCTTAAAAATAATGGAGCCGAGGCCCCGAGGCCCATTGTTTTTAAGGAATGGAGAGATACGAGGACATTCTCCAATTTAAAATCCACCCATTGTACTTTATTAATTTTATTAATCATTAATCTTGTAACAAAAAAAAGTCTGTGTATAGTATCTAAAGTACAAAGAGGACAATGACATTCCGTAAAAATAATGAAGAGTTTTGACAATAGATTTACATAACAGGTGGATTTTAATTATATGTAACAAGGTATTGCTACACGTATATGTGAACAATATAAGGACAGTATTTCAACGGAATAGAGTATTCCGATGACAAACATTGATGACCTTTTCTTATTTAAAAGGCACATAAATAGCATTGTCATTCTTGTATTCAGACACAAAATTAATATGCTATCAAAGGGTATCATTGAAGTGTGACTGACACATCCTTGTTCAGCTTACACAACGGGGATTTTTTTTCAATCACTTGTAATAATCATTCCTATCTAATCGCAACTAACATTCCTAACAATTTTTATAACTCAGAAACCGAGTCTATTAACGACTTGTACACTTCAAAAATAAGTATTATATCTATTTGCACCCCAAAAAACCAAAAGTGGTTTTTTTTACGGGTACTCAGGTTTCCTGCACCAATAAAACTGACCGCCACGATATAACTAAAATATTATTGAAAGTGGCGTTAAACACCACACCATAATCCAAACCAAACCAAAGCTTCAACCATAGGTAAACTTTTTTATCATATTTATATTTAGGTCCTTGGTTTACTTACTCGTCAAATACTTGTATGTTTTGGTTTTGAAATCTTTTGACCGAGCGTAGCGAGTCGTGTGTACTATATTAGATACCTACGCTTTTATTAATTCAGATGGAATTATTTATTTGAATCGCGTAAACTTTATTGAATGATTGTATATTCAAATTCAAATTCCAGATTTTATTGTTTCATGTTAAGATTAAGGTCAAGTGACAGGTATATAAGACACTAGCATTATCATAATCAGAGCAAATGTACATACAATATCACATGTAAATAAAATATTGCTCTCTGAAGTGGATATCGACAAATGATTCGATTGCCACCAATAAAATGTCAGATAATAGATAGGGTGCTCTTGTTTATGGACAAGTAAAGTTTGAAGAAACCAAAGAAGCCGTAAATCGAAGGATAGACAATACAATTCTAAATGAAATAGGACAGGATAAAATGATCTATAAAGCTCACCACTGAGAAGAAAGGATTGAACAAAACTAAGCGCACAAAAACCCAAGATGAGTTCCAACCATCACCACTCGTAATCACAATCTGTAGGCACTATTAGTGCCTTTAGTTCACATATGTGCAAGTTGTTAACATCAGTATCCACAATACACATATGTGGCTGTAATACACATCAAAATCCGTATTTAACATCAGTGCCCGCTCTAATCAGTGTCTGGGTCATTGCGTAATTGATATCTACGTTTTATTACAATAGGATATCTACGTTTTATTACATTCGATGATATGATGATGATACCGCTTTGTCATAGACCAACACGCTTAGATAGATTTTCACAGTGCTATCTCTCTGAAAAAATGGTCCGTAGGTAGACATGTCGCTCCACTCGAACACATTATCCTGATTCTGCGCAACCAGTCTCTACTCTTACTCCTTAAGTGTGTGTGATATGAGGAGATACAGTGAAACCTGTCTAAACCGAACCCTGGGTAAACCGAACCCTGGGTAAACCGAATCCTGGGTAAACCGAAAACCTGCATAAACCAGACAGACTTTACAGTCCCATCTAATAAATGTCTATGTAATTTGAACATGTGTAAACCAAACACCTGTCTAAACTGAGCATATTCTTCAGTCCCAAAGGGGTTCGGTTTAGACAGGTTTTACTGTACAACAAATACCAATTTTCGAGTCTTTAGCCTGACTCGTCCGGTGTTCGGACACGATCTACCACACTCGAAGCGAGTTCCTTTATTCCACACAAATACCTGTCGTTCACATGAGTAAACGTACCCACTTTCAGTACATGTACTTTCTATCGTTACATGTAGCTACCACCACGAGGGTTAAATGACACAATAATCCCTCAAGGACCTTATCAAGACGGTGTTAATGATCGTATATATGTCTACTTTTAAGATATATGGACAATAAATACCAATACTGTTCACAATCAGCAGTGTAAATACATTATGCGATCAATGTGTATTAAGTACATGTTATTCTTTAGTCCTTTTTAAAGTATGTAGCCCAATACTATGCCTAAATATAATTTATAGGGTCTTATGGCAATCACGTACAGATAATAATAAATGGCCAATGTGAAGGACTAAAGTAAATAAACGTAGAATTCTCTGGTGCATATTATTTAGATAAGATATAAAATAAATGAACGCGAGAAAACTAGAAAATTGAGGAACAGCACTTTTTAAAGTGGGGTTCAACATGACATAGTAATGCGGTCTTTAGCCATACCACAATGTGACTGGTATCCTTAACTGGTACCTTATAATCCAGTCAAAATCTCATGTCGTTGTCATTCGTTGTGGCGAAGGATAGAAAGACACCAATCGATCGTTTACCTTAAGCATATTTTTAAATAGTATACCAGATCTTTAAAGTTGCGTGTGGTATTTCATCAACAAATACACGGCGTGCATTTGGAATAACCTTCATCACGTATGCTCAAAGTCAAAAGATTGAGTCGCTAATTAATTTAAAAGTCGATAAACCGATAGCAATTTGTATGTCAATTAAAATGTTAATTTTTGAAACTCATAATTCTTTAGAATATATAATGGTTAACAATTACTCTGAAATGCATACCTTTCAGTTTGCTATACAGAGTAAATCACATGCATATGTGTCATGTTATTTAACACAGGGTTCTTATAGCAAATTCCAAAATTAATCCAAGTTGCAAAAACAATTTCAGAAGCCATGGATAATTGAAGTTATCGCTTTATTGAGATTTAGTTTTATTGAGTTTTAGCTTTATTGAGGTTTAGCTTCATTGAGTTTTAGCTTTTTTGAGCTTTAGCTTTATTGAGTTTCAGCTTTATTGAGTTTTAGCTTTATTGAGCTTTAGCTTTATTGAGTCTTAGCTTTATTGAGTTTTAGCTTTATTGAATTTTAACTTTATCTACTTAAGATAGTAATGTTTGTGTATCATTGTCTTTTCGTCTTTTTCTTTTCGCCATTGCTATTATGTCCATCATCGATTTACGTCCTTTGATTACCTCCTTGGTATCTTAAGACTTTTCTTAAAACAGTGCTAGCTGTTCTTTTTCGGCATAGAATTGATTAACTAAAAGAGTTCGAAATAAAGCTGTGCAATTATGAGCGGACATGATAACATCAACTCAATGAAAGTTTAAAAATGAAGGGGCAATCCAGAATGGACAATCCAGAATAGACAATCCAGAATGGACAATCCAGAGACACTGGCAACATTGTGTACAAGACACAGAATGAGGACAAATAAAATTAAAAAAAACACAGAAAAATAAAAAGATGAGTAACATGGACCAACAAAAGACATGAGGTGAGCCAGGGTGCTTGCCAAATCGTATTAACTCTGCTATGATGAAGCAATATTCCGATTGATCAGACCATTTTCTTTACATGGTGTGACTGATGATGTAATTGAAAAAATAACCTTGAAATATGCAATCACAGAGATCAATCATTTGATTGGAAAAAAATGTAAATAAAAAATACCGGGGAGCAAATCATTTATGAAAGAATATTGTTGTTCTAAACCTAATCAGACAATAGTCAAAGCTAAGAATACATATTGTTGTTCTAAACCTAATCAGACAATAGTCAAAGTTAAGAATACATATTGTTGTTCTAAACCTAATCAGACAATAGTCAAAGTTAAGAATACATATTGTTGTTCTAAACCTAATCAGACAATAGTCAAAGTTAAGAATACATATTGTTGTTCTAAACCTAATCAGACAATAGTCAAAGTTAAGAATACATATTGTTGTTCTAAACCTAAGCAGACAATAGTCAAAGTTAAGAATACATATTGTTGTTCTAAACCTAATCAGACAATAGTCAAAGTTAAGAATACATATTGTTGTTCTAAACCTAATCAGACAATAGTCAAAGTTAACAGTTTAAGTTCTGGTGTTTAATGCCACTTTCCACAATATTTCAGTTATATCGTGGCGGTCAGTTTTATTTGTGAAAGAAACTGGAGTATCCGAAGAAAACAAATAGACGGGAGCAAAATCAATATCCCTAATACACATATACATTACATCTCACTTTCCTGGCTTGGCACAGGCACATCAATAAGAAAGTGGTGGGGTAAAACTAGTTAACCAATAAATGTTAAAAAAAACCAAACAATGCATGAAGCAACTGATATATTCATATGTTTTACACATATTCAGTCCATTGGCTGAAAACGATGTTCGGTTCGTCTTTGCCTGCAGTTGTTTGCAGTAGGGCTCATGTCTATTACGTTCTTGCGTGTGTTTGTCCATTGTGGTTTCCAACACGTTTTGTGTTGTGTTTTTGCTTTGTTTCTCTTCATCTTGTGTCTTGTGTATGGTGGTGTCCAACACATATGTGTTCGGTTTCTCTGGAGTGTCCATTTTTGATTGCCCCTTCGGTATTTTCTAACTTTTATTTAGGGTTGTTGATATTATTTAATTTGTATTCAGCTTTCATTTCTCGCTATTATATTCACATACTGTGTCATTTTTGTGTAAACATATTTTATTAATCAATACATATGAATATAGTACAACAATTTAAATACAACAATAGTAATGACAATGAATTAATTAAGAGGATCCGAAAACAAGTTATTAAACTTATATAAATCCGTATCCCAATAATGTGTCATTTTTGCACGTAACGATATTAAAATTCAAATCTCGCAGCCAAATCGTTAATGAATTAATACAGTAATACAAGTAACCAGTCTATAAAACAATAAACATATAAACATACGATCACAGATTGTATTGTGCCGTGCCAAATCTAATGACACTCTATATATCTGTTCTTGTACCAGTGACCCCATGGTCGGTAAGGTGTTTCTTTCCAAGGGCACAGTTTATTGTCTCGCGAGATTTGCATAACAGTAGTGTCGCGTTCTATAATAGAATGGTTCAACAGGTTTTGGGGTTTTTCTTTAGACTTACCTAGCTAATATGACAATACTAAGACGATTTGCTGGATTTAAAATGTTCAATACAATAGAAGCACTTGATCTGGAAATCTTTTTTTATTTTATTTGCCTATATAATAATGTTCTAGCTTTAAGACAAGGCCATCAACAAGTGCATATAACCGTACGGACCCATCAGAAGCAAACCCGCCCAAAATCAATTTTCCTGAATTTTCCAAGATATAATTTTTTTTTTTGGGGGGGGGGAGGGAGTGTGGAGGGGGTTGTTTTAGTATTCCCCAAGTTTCATTTCATCAAAGTAATTCCTTAGATAGGTCATTAAAAAATTATCATTAAAATATTGCCATTCTTGAAAAACTGTTAGAATTCCACCATAATCTCACTACCCTCAACATCGTTATATAAAATGGTAATACCTTCTACCAACAACAACAACGAATTGTATAATAAAAGTAGTTGAAATAATATAAAACTTAATTTTCATTTATGAACCTCGTGTTTCTGGAACAACATGAGCTTAAACATAATCACGTGTAATAAAGGAGGGTTTGTGTCTCGTTTGGTTATGCTGTTTAGTTAACGCAACTTTAAACACTATTTCAGTAATATCATGGCGGTCCGCTTTATTGGTGGAGAAACCCGGAGTACCAGGAGAACACCACCGACATGTCGCATGTCACTAACAAACTTTAGTACCTAACATATGAAAATGTTGTATATTGATTGGATAATCAGTGTGAACTATTTTTGAACAGTACACTTGACAACGGGTGACTATGCCTAGCGACGGGAACTATACCAGTTTCAAACGATTTCCCGCGGAGACTATACCTGTGGCATAGATTTTCCCGCCTAATTTTTATGCATTTTTGTCAAGATTTATCTCCCTTAAAATAGACTCGCGCTGTAGTCTACTGTCAACATGGCCAGGTTTAGCAATGCAAATGTAATGTTACATTGTAAATTTTATTATTATTATTATTATATTGAATTTGACTGTGTTTTTCTTTTATGTCTGGAATGGGATGTTATGTACTAAATATATATTACTGTCTTCTCCCTCGAGAACAGTTTTCATATAGTGTTGTCTGGTTGTTGGCTCAGGCACTATACCACACCAGACAACACTATAGGAGAACAGTTCCCTCAGGAGTAGACAATAATAGAATATTATCACATAAATGTTGTGTCGAGTACACCTCGCCTGAGAGGGATTCGAATTCATAACGTTGATGGTAATATGCACTAAGTTCAACTACCATACAATCACGACGGCCCCTGTAGTAAAGGAAGACTTATAAATATATAAATAAATAACAAACAAAACAAAACAAAAACAAAAAAAAGCGAACCAATAACATCCAAATTCACAGAAATGTGCAGTACACGCACAATTGAAAATTATCAGACATAAAAACGTTCACAACTGAAAGTAAAACTTTAATAAAGACAAGAATGGTTTAAATCACATATTTATTAAATTATTATGTATTATATTAGATAATAGTCATATTCTCCACCGTTTGTTATAGACTATTAATGTTGTCCATATATTTTTTCTATTAAAAACCATTAAAATAAGTGTTTATTGTTGAGTTGAATTAAATATTAAGTGTTCATTCGACAATTAACTGTCACTACAGGCTTTTAATATTACAAGACGTGTACTGGATAACCCACAAGAAAATGATAATAAAAGTATCATGCTCTTTTATGAAAAATTTGAAAGTAATGCTATTTTAGATAAAAAATTCATCACTGTGCCTCTTTTGATTTTCTTTGTGACAGACTGGGGTCGTCAGGTCGTGGTCGTATGGCTGTTGGATTTACAACTACATGTGCAATCAGTGCCTATCATCATTTACTTTGTGAGCTCGAATACCGCTCATGGCGATGTGTACTCGATACAACATTATGTGATAAAGTTTTACAGCGACTTTCGGCAGGTCGGTGGTTTTCTCCGGTTTCCTCCATCAATAAAACTGACCACCACGATATAGCTGAAATATTGTTGAAAGTGGCGTTAAACACCATAACCATAACACTAGCTAACTCTTGTACCAGGCATGCACACTTCAATTGATTTAGATATTGCTACCCACTGAAATAACAATCCATAGTCAGCATATTATTCTGACTAAGCTGAGATCCTGATAAACATACCAAATTAATTGAAGGTCGAGACAGATATTACCGTTAGTATGTCGAGACGCTCGAACCTAACGTAACGGTAACATCAAAATATCTATGACGTTACATTGGTCGATAATTTTCACAATCAGAATCAGACTTTTGGTATACTGACAATATACATCCATCAGTGAAATCAAAAGAAACAAAAGTTTTAATTATCTATAAATAAATATATCATGCTTTATTTACATACACAATATATCCAAATCGATTTTGAAATATAATATTTAATTTGTTAATTTCAAGTTAATCAGTTCTATAGAGATATCATGAAGCAGATATTTTTACATGTCCATAATTAAGGACAAGGTGAAATCCACATATTAATTATAACCTCTACTAATCAAAGTCTTTTAAACTGAAGAAAACTATGCCAAATGTGACTAACAACCGGCTTACTTACACGTGGACAGGTACACAATGATCTATAAATAATCCCCAATCATTAGAATGCAATGATCTTTTAAATGTACTGATAATTTATCTATGAGATTTGGCAGCTACCTGTACAACATATGGCATAGAGTTGAAGTTAAGGTTTTAAAAAAGTATACTAAAGATTTCAACGTTGTTTGTCCAGCTACTTATAAGCACGTGTGATCTCAACAATGAATCAGCTGAAATTCTAAATTTCTAAATTTGTTCTTTTGGTTAAAGTTTATTTCTCAATTAGAATGTTATTTCTTAATTTGTTTATTGTTTAAAAATCTATTTCTAATTTTATTTTTCTAAAAGTTTATTTCTAAATTTGTTCTATTTGTTTAAGATATTATTTCTAAATAAGAATTTATTTCTTAATTTGTTTATTATGGCAAAGTATATTTCTAAATGTATTCTTGTCTAAAAACGTATTTCTAACTTTTGTTATTATTTAAAAATATATTACTAAAGTTTGACTAATCGCTTAAATTTATTTTTATTTTCGTTTAATGCTTAACAATTTATGACAACTATGACAACCATAAATGTATATTAATATAGTGAGTGATTGTTGTTTAACGCCAACTCAGCATATTTTCAGCTACACAGACAATGGACAAAAGTATTCGCACGCTTCCAATTTACCCTATATATTTCATATAAAACTACAGTTTTTCAAAATATTATCTTGAAATCAATTCACGTCCGATTTTAATCATTATTTTATCAAGGAAAGCAGAAAGATATGCAGTTTATAGTAATAATTTTGAAATAACTTTTTGAAGCATGTTTTTCAAATCGCCATGATTTAAACACAGACTTAAATAATTTGTCTACAAAGGTCCTATCAAAGCATTGTATTTCGAAAGAAATTAATTCAGTTGTGTGTTTAGCTTGTATATTCTCAAAATGTTTATCATAGAAAATTATGTTGAAATTATACAATAAAACTACATAAAATTCTGTTTTTATTGATAAAAAAGTTATCGAAATCGGGTGTGAATTGACTTCAGGATAAGCTTCTGAAAAATTGTAGTCTTATATGCAATACATAGGGAAAATTGGAAGCGTGCGAATACTTTTGTCCATTGTCTGTATATTGTGACGACAACAAGTTAATTTTCAATGAGATGATGATGATGAGGTCACTTTGTGTTAGACCAACCAATACGCTGGATTACTTGCTAGCTCACTCGGACACATTATCCTGTTTCCGAGCCGACCAGTCTTAGCTCTTTCTCCTTAATGTTCCGTGCTTAGCGGAGAAATAACAAATACCTACTTCATTGTCTTTGGTTGGACCCGATCGGGGCACGAACTCACGACCTCCCGCACTCGAGACGAGCACGGTAACCATTACACCACCGACGACAATAAATAAAATTGTTTTCAAATTTAGAATTGGTTTTAATTTCACAAGTATTATGATTTATGTAATAGTTTAAAAAGCTTAACAATTGTTTTATTTCAATGATTATTCTATTGTTCTTATTGTCTTTTGTTTTTTGTTTTTTTTTTTGGTTTTGTATTTTTGTATTGCGTAAGAAAAAAATTTAAAATATCAAGAAGTAATCAGAAACCGTATATCGAAGATTAAGAACAAAGACAAACAACGACCCACAAACCACTACACAACAAAAGAATGCAACAGAAAAACCGAGGAAAGGACAGGGTAGTGCTTATGACAACTGAAACATATCGGTTGTCATTTGTGACGCAGATATTTCGTTTATGATATCATTTCAACTTGCAGAGATCAAATAAAACGTTGTTAATGAGATAATGTTGATCAAACTATTGATTGGCTGGTCTAGACCCTTCACATCGTTGAAAGTGCTTGTTATCATTAATTCCTTATAATTGATTGCCGTCCCCCAAAGACCAAGGCCACTGTAACCTTTACATAAAATTGACTCTCTTCTCCAAAAAACTTAGATGCTTGTAATTTAATCTCTCAGATCAAAGACCAAGATCGCTTTAAGATCTGATTTAACCCACCATTTCTTTAGAAATGCCTGTACCAAGTCAGGGTCATTACGGTTTTCACAGTTTTCCGGTTGTTGACTGATTTTGTCTGTTTATATAATTATGAGTTTTGACTTTCCCTTTGTAAGATTGTTCGGAATTCGGTAATTTTGTTATTACCCTTAATTAATCATCGTAACATTTCAATTCAATTGCTGTTGAATGTCGTTACTTAGAATGTCAACAGCTTTGTGAAAAATGTGGAAGGAAATGAGCACAACAACCATCCAATTGTACTCTTAGACAAGAATTAAGGTAAAGAAATGTGGAAGGAAATGAGCACAACAACCATCCAATTGTACTCTTAGACAAGAATTAAGGTAAAGAAATGTGGAAGGAAATGAGCACAACAACCATCCAATTGTACTCTTAGACAAGAATTAAGGTAAAGAAATGTGGAAGGAAATGAGCACAACAACCATCCAATTGTACTCTTAGGCAAGCATTAAGGTAAAGGAATGTGGAAGGAAATGAGCACAACAACCATCCAATTGTACTCTTAGGCAAGAATTAAGGTAAAGGAATGTGGAAGGAAATGAGCACAACAACCATCCAATTGTACTCTTAGGCAAGAATTAAGGTAAAGAAATGTGGAAGGAAATGAGCACAACAACCATCCAATTGTACTCTTAGGCAAGAATTAAGGTAAAGAAATGTGGAAGGAAATGAGCACAACAACCATCCAATTGTACTCTTAGACAAGAATTAAGGTAAAGAAATGTGGAAGGAAATGAGCACAACAACCATCCAATTGTACTCTTAGGCAAGAATTAAGGTAAAGAAATGTGGAAGGAAATGAGCACAACAACCATCCAATTGTACTCTTAGACAAGAATTAAGGTAAAGAAATGTGGAAGGAAATGAGCACAACAACCATCCAATTGTACTCTTAGACAAGAATTAAGGTAAAGGAATGTGGAAGGAAATGAGCACAACAACCATCCAATTGTACTCTTAGACAAGAATTAAGGTAAAGGAATGTGGAAGGAAATGAGCACAACAACCATCCAATTGTACTCTTAGGCAAGCATTAAGGTAAAGGAATGTGGAAGGAAATGAGCACAACAACCATCCAATTGTACTCTTAGGCAAGAATTAAGGTAAAGAAATGTGGAAGGAAATGAGCACAACAACCATCCAATTGTACTCTTAGGCAAGAATTAAGGTAAAGGAATGTGGAAGGAAATGAGCACAACAACCATCCAATTGTACTCTTAGGCAAGAATTAAGGTAAAGAAATGTGGAAGGAAATGAGCACAACAACCATCCAATTGTACTCTTAGGCAAGCATTAAGGTAAAGGAATAAAGTGTGTATTGCTGTTCTACATCTCACAGTCACGATGGGGTATTTAATCATGAGCATAACTCATACTATAAGCATGTTGACTCTTTACTTTTGTCTCTTAAGATAAACAAATAGAGTTAGGGTAAGGGGCATTTCAGGCCACATTGTCAGATTTATTGGAGGGCACTGGAATACTTGGGGGGAGAAAACCACCAACTTGCCGCACATCATCGACATATAAAGCTGTTTCGGGTGTACCTCGCCACACTTGATAGGCAATCATTGTACGGGGGGATACCAATCCGACAACTATACGATGGACACGTCGACCTTTGACCTATCAATATCTAACAGTTTTCATACACGTACACGTTGTAGTAGTGTAGGTATTGTGGTTTGTGTGTCATTAATGGCAGTTATGGAGCAAGCATAGTGTATTGCTACACTAAATAAACATTAGAGAATACCAAATGAGCAATCAAAAATGGACAATCCAGAGAAACTGACAACATAAGGAACACAAGAAGAAAAAAATAGCAAAGGAAAAACACAACTCAATTTATACTGGACACCAATGCGCAAACAAACATAAGAAACGTAAACAAGACATGAGCCCTCCTACAAACACTGAAGGTAAAGAAGAACCATACATCGTTTTTTATGCGCAAATCGTAACGGACATCACAACACTAAACTCAGAACGTAAAGACAAGCTACGTTGATATCTGCAAATCAAAAACAAACAAATACTACAAAGTCAACAATACTACAAAGTCAAAAATACTACAAAGTCAACAATACTACAAAGTCAACAATTATTAATAGTAATAAAAATTAGTACACAGGGATCTCCTGTTTATCATACTGAACGACTTCATGCTACAATAACAACGAAATACCATTTAGAAAACAAACACGAGAACCTAACCAACTCAGATAAGGAGCTAAAGTTAGCTTAACTAGCCATTAAGTATTGATGAAGGATACGGGTCATTGTCACCTGTTAGGTCTTTGACTCGAAATACATTATTCCGATTTCTTTTTATTAATTTCATATAAATGGCGTTTTCTTTCTTTTTTCAAATCTAACCTTACATTTCAATGTAACACAACATGATGTTGATCGTACGACTGCTTTGCTAAAGCTCGGTTGTTTCATTGACAGGTTTACAGCCTTACAGATTCGAAAACATTTTACATAATAAATAATAATTGAAGTTTCAAGACAATTTTTTTGCATGAGAATAGTGATGGAAACTGCAAGTTAAGAACATATAAAAAGACGTATTTGGTAGTCAGTAACTTTTGCATAGCTAGTTATAGCTAGAGTTTTGGTGTCACTCCTGGTTTCAATCAGGGCGTTAGGAGGTGCAGGACTCGATGTCATTCCCTCTGAACCCTGCAGTGTGTTGTTGTGTGTACCTACACAGCTGAGAGTAGATAGGCTTACAGCAGGCCCTGATTTCAACGATAAAATGTTGCCCCTCCCCCCCTACACGTCAAGTACCTTGCATACAGAAGGAGAAGTAGATTCAAGGGAACGGTTGGTTTTATGTTGTTTATTTGGTCCAATTAAGTGTTTTAATTTAGTTGTGTCGATACTTTAATTTCCGGAATATCCTTTTAGAAATTTGTAGGAAAATATGACCCGTAAGATGCAAAATATTAACAATCTGAACCTGCAGTTTTCAATAGAAAATTGTTGGTAAAATTGGAATAAAAACTGCTGATCATTGTTTCGTGTGAAAAATTACATTTCTGGCTCGGAAAAAAAGCCCCCTCTTTCCAAAAGATTAAAGGTCAATGCTGTCGTCTGATTTAGATACTGTATACCTTTTCAGCTTATATACAACAGGTACATTTCCTGTCTACGTTTACCCTGTGATATTTGAGTATATATTTATAATAAACTTACATAATATGTAAAGTGCTATTTATGTAAAATGTAATTTAATGTTCAGACAGAGGAATTTACACTTAGTTTTAAAAAGACCTTTTAAGATCTATTTCTGGAGATACTTGCATCGTTTTAAATTTAGAAAAATGTCGCATAATAAAAAAAACACAAGTTTAAGAAAGATTTCACCAGTTTGATAAATTGCCATTATTGAGAAATAAAATGGAGTCTTTAATCAAAATACATGTTCATTATTAAGGATAGGTGCAATCGGTATATTTAATTTAATTGAACTTGAACAAAGACCGCGCTTCAAAAGAGACAAGTTCTAAGCCATGGAAACAAATCAATTCTCTTGACCTTTTCAACTGTGAAGAAAAAGCACAACGTCTATAGGTAGAAAGATACAAGGTCTTTGAATAATATATATATAAACAAATCCATTGTACCCAATCGGATAAGGACGATCTGAATGGGGAAAAAAAGGTTTGAAGATACCAAAGGGATAATCTTGTCTTGTCATGTGTATTTATTATCTATTTATGTTAAAGTGGCAACACTTTCTGTACCACTGTTTCAACTATGGTTTTATGAGAAATAAAGAATCTTGAATCTTGAAGACGTAAATCTAAAAGGAACAGAGAGTACAATGGTACAAAGAAAAGGGACAAAATAACAAACAATGGTCATAAGTCATTAATGAGGAAATAATAATAATATAAGTAAAATAACATAATCATATAATTATAACATAATAACCTCACACCTTCACAAAAGGCAAGAGGTAATTTTAAGGAACGGACCATTTAACTTGAAAGGGGGGGTGGGGGTATGTTTTTCTTCTAAAAAAATATTCTGATTCCCAATGTTGCTGAAAAAAATATTCTGATTTTGGTGGAGGAAAATGGTCGGTCTCTAATTATGTAAATTTATGGAGAATGCAATGATAATAATAAAAATGTAGAATGTAGATATCTAATTTAGTGCTTCCCGAATGACCTTCATCAGGTACATGACCTTCATCAGGGACGCTCAAGTTAAAAGGATTAGAAAGTCAAGGCGGATCTAGCACTACAGCATATTTCTAAAGTGCAACACATTTGAGATCACAATACCCCAAAAAGACACAAAAATTTAGTCAAACAGAATGGCTTTATTTTCAGTTGGTCTGCGAATACCGGTGATATCGATATGCATCTGGGATTTAAAAAAGCAAGATGTTTTGTTTGTCGGTTAGACAACAAGCATTTTTATCTGTTTGAAAAGAAGCTTATATGCTATGATTATCGCTTAGAGAAGAGGCACATATGTTTATCCATTAGACAAGGAGTGCATATAAATAAAAACGTAGATATCAAATTTAGTGCGCACGAGGCGTTTCTGGAATATCCTACACAAGAACCACAGGCTGCTTACTTGTTTGACATGTTCCATACCTGTTTAATGGTTAGAGAAGAAACACATATGATATGTAATCCGATAAACAAAGACATACTATGTTTATTTTTTACTAAGCAAGCACAGGGTATTTTATCTGTTAAACTAGCACACGATATGTTTATCTTTTAGGCAAACAAGCACATAATTATGCTATGTTTACTTGTTAGATATGAAGCACATGCATATATATTATTATAAATATGAATTGGATTCCAATTGTTTTACTATGATCGTACCGTACCTGATGAAGGTTATTATGATCGTACCTGATGAAGGTTATTCCAGAAACGCATATTGCGCACTAAATTAGATATCTACGTTTTAATTTTACCCACAATTAATTTGTTTTTAAAGCGCTTGGATTTTGATTTTTACAGGAGTTCGTGCAATGGTCACTTAACATCAACATCTCTTCGTGTTTAATAAATTACAATGAAAACAAAAACGTTATCAGAGTATTAAATGATCAAGTCAATAGAAATCGTGACATCCATTATTTTTATAAATCATGAACAGATCGTGCAAGTGGTATTTATTAAATGCATTTCTATATTGAGGGAGTGTTTATTGCGATTTGTACTTCTCCCCCTTAGATTTACATCTCAACAGTGTCGTTAATGAAATATTCATGATGAACAATGATAGAAGTTTGTGGGTGTTTTCCTGTTTTGTGCCATGATATTATCGATAAGACTTATTTACCGTTTGTAATATCTTAATCTAAGCGATCTCGCACGAACAAAATTGTTTCATCAATAAATCATCGAGTGTTTTTCTATTGTCACTACAGCTTTCACATTTAACTATAAACAACATGAAAAACAAAACATACCACATTCTCGCAGCAGTTCCATATTCTAGAGTAACTAGATTAACACGACGGGTGCTACTAGTGAAGCAGGAACTGCTTACCCTTCCAGAACACCTGAGTTCATCCCAAGTTTTAAAGTGTTATTCGATATTTAGTTTTATGTGTATGTTTTGTAAATCGTTGTTTGTCCATTTGTACTTTTTCTTTTGGCCATTGTGTTGTCTGTTCTTCTTCGATTTACGGATTCTGATAACATCTTTGGTATCTTCAAGCTCTTCATCCTAATAGAAATATTGTAGAAATAGAGTGATACCCACAACACAGATATACACGACGTATAATTTCCTCGCTTGGCACAGGCACTTCAATAAAAAGTGGTGGTGTTAAATTTATTGTATTGGCCTAAATCTACTCTCTTATTCAACAAGATACATATTTAATTTTAAACGTACTGAATAATAATAAATATTAACATGAAATTCAATGACTGAGATATTCCTTAGAAAAAAAAACTTTCGTGTTCGTGGTTTCACAAAGAGGACAGCTGTGGGTGCATAAAAATAATTTAACCCAATCACTTTTTAGTGAAGTGCCTGTATCAAACCAGAATTGTGAGCGATCATGTATTTGCGTGTTAGGGATATTGTCTCTCTTTCCACGATATTTCTATTGCATTTTGGAACTGTCCCGACAGTGTGATATTAATTTTGTTTTGCATTTTATTACATCATTTTGAAAAAAAAAAATGGGAAATACCCTTCCATTGACAGTTGTCTATGCAAATATTAATCATTAACTGACAATCGTAATTCAGGTTCTTTTCGTATAAAGCGGTGTGTATCCAAAAGTTGTTTGTCTAGAGGTTTGTTGTTATAATGCACTGATTACATAATAAACTCGATTACCGATGACCATATGAATAGTAAATACAAACCCCTCAATAAAATACTTTAATACCTAATGTTTGAATCGATCTCGATAAATGTCGAGACGATTAATGTTTTAAAAAATTGTAAAACCTTTAATACAGACACATTTAATCAATAAAATGGCATAATATATGCAATTATATACTACTGTTTTGAATGCATTAACGATTATGTTGTCAGTCGTTATCATGACAAGCTTACAACAGTGAAAAAGTATAATTACAGGAACATACGTAATTGATAAAGGTGCATTAAGACTCAGGTTTTTAATACCGAGGTCTCATCAGTGGTGTAGGAGGAAGAGCTTGAAGATATCAAAGGGAGGTAATCAGAAGTCGACGACATACAAACATTACAATGGCCACAAGATATCAAAGGGAGGTAATCAGAATCCATAAATTGAATGACAGACAACGCAATGGCCAACAGATAAAAGACAAAAGGATAAACAACGATCTACAAACATTACACATGAAACTAGAGATCTAGTAACAGGAACCCCACTTAAAATAGGGGTAAACTCAGGTGCTCCGAATATACGTAATTGATATAGGTACCAGACACAGGTTATCAATACTGAGGTCTTATCCATGAGGGGGATGTGATATTAATAGCAGTATAAACCACCGTCTCAATTCTGATACAATATCCGTTGTCATGACAAGCTAGTAACAATAAAAACATAATAAGTATATGAATATATGTAATTAATAAAGGTGCCAGACTAATTTATGAATACTGAGGTCTCATCGATGATATTGTATTTGATATATATATAAGTAGCAGCATGCAACCATCTTCTTAATGTTGATACAACATAATGATATTGTGGGGTTAGTGTTATGTACTAGATACAACAGTATGTGATCAAGTTTGCTAGTGATTTGCGGCAGGACGGTCACCGAATATGGTACTGCTTTGACAACTATTTTACCTATTTTGTTCCTGTATTTAAATACTGTTATAGTGACAGCCGGAACCTTTGAACCGTAATGAGAGCGGGAGGTTTGGCGCCTAAAAATCTGATTCAACCCACCATTTCAGGGTCATTACGGTTTTCACAGTTTTCCGGTTGTTGACTGATTTTGTCTGTTTATATAATTATGAGTTTTTACTTTCCCTTTGTAAGATTGTTCGGAGTTCGGTAATTTTGTTATTACCCTTATTTCGTAGAGTGCCCCGGTTTCCCCCAACAAAAAAGCTGACCGCCACAAATATAGCTGAAATATTGTTGAAAGTGGCGTTTAACACTACAACACTAACCCTTATATTGTAAGCTGATAATTATCATGTTCTGATTGGTCAATTTTGTAGTGACGTGAGACCGGAAGCCCACGATTTATGCTTGTTCCTAAAAGTTTCCAGTATAAACACACCAACCGGGGCAATATATCCAATTTGAACCACGAGTGTGGAACTCGTACGTGCACGTGGTATTACCATAAGATCGTATATGTCGATTTACTATCCCTAGTGGTGTTTCAATTTACTGTTCAAAAGATACAAGATCATATCGTATGTTGGGTCAGACCACATCAGTAGTGTAATGGCTAGCGTGCTCGGCTTAAGTGCTGTAGCTAATTGGTTCATGCTGGTTGGGTCAAACCAACTCCTATTTACTGCTTCTCTGGTATGTACTGTTAAGGAGCAAGAACAAAGACTGGTTTGTTAGGAATCAGAATAATGTGTCCGAGTGGAACAACATGTCTACCAGCGGACTGTTGTTTCAGTGAGCTAGCACCATAAAGATCCAACTACACGTGTTGGTCTAGAACAAAGTGGAATCATCATCTCATCTCATCAAATGTAACTTGTTCTTGCCTTGATATACAGTATGTGGCCAAAGGTATTGCAACATGTAAAAAAATCCCTATATAATCAATCAAAACCATATTTTTTCAACAAATTATTGTGAAGTTATTTCTGGATAGATTTTAACAAATTTTACACCAAAACATTAAGAATTCTCTATATTTTGGTTGTTTATTTGCTCATTATGTTTATATGAGTGGTTTTCATTTGTTCATAATTTAAACATAACAAATAAAAATTGACTTTGATTTTCCTATATATTTCAACTAAAAATAAATCCCCAAAAATAACAATCCTGTTTAAATTATGTACAAATAAAAACCACTCATATAAACATAATGAGCAAATAAACAATCAAATTATAGACAATTCTTAATGTTTTGGTGTAAAATTTGTTAAAATCTACCCAGAAATGACTTCACAACAATTTTTTTGAAAAAATATGGTTTTGATTGATTATATAGGGATTTTTTTTTTACATGTTGCAATACTTTTGGCCACATACTGTAGATGTACAATTGCTCTTTTAGCGTTAGAAATCACTCACTTAGTCAAATCGGTCAGAGACCCTTTGTAAATTAGCAAATATTCATACATTGCATATATACATGTGTGCATGAATAATTAATGAACATCGTTGCAAGAAAAAGAAATTTGAAATATGCAAGGAACGAGAAATCAATTCTGTGAAAATAGTTGTATAGGATATATATATATATATACGGACGTGTCATTAAACCCGATATATTACAATCATAGTATATTAAACCTGTTGAATTATTCATGATCTGGTATACCATAAAATATAAAAATCTAAGTGAAAAGAAACGTCATATTCAGATGAATAGTTTTTAAGGAGAACTTAAAGATACATGTATATTTAATGATCAGAATATGTGTTCCAACACAAAATGTGCATTTTTTTTTAATTCAGTCAATAAAAATGCAGATATTCTACTTAGTGGATACGCAGTGTTTCTGGTATAGATTTCAATAGTTAGAAGACCAGAAAGCAGAATAATTTAAAAGTTTGTGAAAGCAAGTATATCAAAAGTGCCAAAAACAGGAAAGCCAAAACTGGCTAATGTTACATGTGCCGTAGGAGGAAAGCCAAAACTGGCTAATGTTATATGTGCCGTAGGAGGAAAGCCAAGCCTGGCTAATGTTACATGTGCCGTAGGAGGAAAGCCAAAACTGGCTAATGTTACATGTGCCGTAGGAGGAAAGCCAAAACTGGCTAATGTTGCATGTGCCGTAGGCGGAAAGCCATAACTGGCTAATGTTACATGTGCCGTAGGAGGAAAGCCAAAACTGGCTAATGTTACATGTGCCGTAGGAGGAAAGCCAAAACTGGCTAATGTTACATGTGCCGTAGGAAGAAAGCCAAACCTGGCTAATGTTACATGTGCCGTAGGAGGAAAGCCAAAACTGGCTAATGTTACATGTGCCGTAGGAGGAAAGCCAAAACTGGCTAATGTTACATGTGCCGTAGGAGGAAAGCCAAACCTGGCTAATGTTACATGTGCCGTAGGAGGAAAGCCATAACTGGCTAATGTTACATGTGCCGTAGGAGGAAAGCCAAAACTGGCTAATGTTACATGTGCCGTAGGAGGAAAGCCAAAACTGGCTAATGTTACATGTGGCGTAGGAGGAAAGCCAAATCTGGCTAATGCTACATGTGCCGTAGGAGGAAAGCCAAAACTGGCTAATGTTACATGTGCCGTAGGAGGAAAGCCAAAACTGGCTAATGTTACATGTGCCGTAGGAAAACAGTGCTTTGTTTTAATAAATACCATTATTCTTATAAAATGAGGAATAATTTATATTTTAAATACATATATACATTAAACAACCATAATTTATGCAAGTTTGTACGATGTTATTATTTCTTAATTTAAATAAACGTTAAAGAAAACCGAGAGGGCAATCCAGAATGGAGAGTCTAGAGACACCGTCAACATTGAACACATGGATTTACGACTACCTTTGCAATCAGTACCTATCCCCACTAAGGTAGTGAGTTCGAATCTTACTCAAAGCGAGGTGTATTTGATAAAGTTTGTTAGTGACTTGCGGCAGGTCGATGGTATAGCTAGGTGTATTTGATAAAGTTTGTTTGTGACTAGCGGCAGGTCGATGGTATAGCTAGGTGTATTTGATCAAGTTTCTTAGTGACTTGCGGCAGGTCGATGGTATAGCTAGGTGTATTTGATAAAGTTTGTTTGTGACTTGCGGCAGGTCGATGGTATAGCTAGGTGTATTTGATAAAGTTTGTTAGTGACTTGCGGCAGGTCGATGGTATAGCTAGGTGTATTTGATAAAGTTTGTTTGTGACTTGCGGCAGGTCGATGATATAGCTAGGTGTATTTGATAAAGTTTGTTTGTGACTTGCGGCAGGTCGATGGTATAGCTAGGTGTACTTGATCAAGTTTCTTGGTGACTTGCGGCAGGTCGATGGTATAGCTAGGTGTATTTGATAAAGTTTGTTTGTGACTTGCGGCAGATCGATGGTATAGCTAGGTGTATTTGATAAAGTTTGTTTGTGACTAGCGGCAGGTCGATGGTATAGCTAGGTGTATTTGATCAAGTTTCTTAGTGACTTGCGGCAGGTCGATGGTATAGCTAGGTGTATTTGATAAAGTTTGTTAGTGACTTGCGGCAGATCGATGGTATAGCTAGGTGTATTTGATCAAGTTTCTTAGTGACTTGCGGCAGGTCGATGGTATAGCTAGGTGTACTTGATACAACTTTATGTGATAACTTGCGGCAGGCCAATTTCTTGTACAAGTACTCCGGTTTCCTCTACCAATAAAACTGACCAACACGATATAACTGATATATTATTGAAAGTGGTGTTAAACACCATAACCAGATCCCCATAGTCCACATTCAATGACTACCCACATTCTACATTGGTTTAACGTTGTTATATGTTAGTCCGGTAACTAGGTATATATGAAATACGTCGCACTGATTTAGATATCTTTGTTTGTATTACTATCTGCTGGTGGACTAGTAGTCCAGGGAGTATCATATGCACCAGTAGTCAGTGCTTCGGCACTAAATGGTTTATAAGATATACATGTATTTATGTTTGAAATTTACAATCCTATGTAACGTAATTTATCAAAACTAACGTCAATTTTCCACAAGGATACGTAACCTCAGTTGAGTCTGGCTATAGTGTTAAGTCTTTAGTTTACTTACTCTCAAAGAATATTAAATGATTTAGTTTACCAATATTTTGACTTTGAACGTACACAAAAATGTACCTTATGAAGGTCATTCCAGAAACCCGTCATGCGCATTAGATATCTAAGTTTTAATTCATGACGAATATTATGAAGCTTACACTTTTGATCGACCTGTTCCAGTTGTGTTGTGGATTTAAGCATCCAGTATTATTTAATCAATAACTTGTATTTTCCTCATAATGATATTTTGCACGTAACGAGTATAGACGAACTCATTTTAACAGGGGGACGGGTAGCGCAATGAGTTAGGTCTTTGGATCTAACAACTCATACAAGCCTATCACCAATACGCCCAACTTTGTAAATTACATAAAAGGGTGCACTCGACTCGCAGCCGCAAGTGATAAAGTTTACCAGTTGCTTGCCCAGGTTCGGTGGTTCTCACCGGCTTCCTCCACCACTAAAACTGGTCGCCATGATATAGCTGAAATATTGCTGAATGTGCCGTTAAACACCAAAATTCAAATTCAAATCCATTGTACCAAATATGCAAGAGTGAGTGAGTGAGTGCACGTGGCTTAACGTCAAATCAGTAATTTTGCAGCTATATCATGGTGAGAACAAAATACATTCGATGATGTCCATTTTGTACTAGACCAACACGCTTAGTTGAATTTTCGTAGTGCTAGCTCACTGAAACAAAAATCCACGATACACAAGTCGCTCCATTCGGATACATTATCATAATTCTGAGCCAACCAGTCTTTGCTTAAAGTTTTTTCGTGCTTAGTGTAGAAGCAACAAATACCAATTTCATAGTCTTTTTGTTTGGCCCGATTGCAACTCACGATTTACTGCACTCGAGGCGTGCACGCTAATCATTACACAACAGATGCGGTTGTGATCCGGTTGTGTTACGGATACATTTATGCATTCAGAATTGTTTAATCAATTACGTTTAAGTTTCCAAATACAATGTAATGATAATTTGCACGCAATGAGTGTAGATGAACCCATTATACCAAAACATCAACGTCATACAGAAGACTATTTTCAGCAACACAAACAAGAATAATCAATGTACATTTTGCTATGTCTTATTGAGTGAATGATTATCGTTTAACGCCGACTCAGCAATTTTTCAACCATATCATGTAGAGTACAAGTTAATCTTCAACAAGATGATGATGAGGCCAGCTTTATACTAGACCAACACGGTTTGTTTGTGTCTTATTAATGTAGATAACAATGTATCAATTATAACTTTAGTACAGACCATTTAACTTTATTAGGGGGTATTTTCCTCCTGAACCAGAATATCTTTTCATACTAAGTAAAAATCAGCTTGTTCACATGACAAATATTTGTTTTTAAAGGTTTACCTGATTAATTATTGCCGGAACAGATTATACATTTTGTTGCATCTTCAAAAAATAAACATACTCCCTCCCACCTAAATGTTAAATGGTTTAAACATACCGCCTCCCACCTAAATATTAAATGGTTTAAACATACCCCCTCCCACCTAAATGTTAAATGGTTTAAACATACTCCCTCCCACCTAATTGTTAAATGGTTTAAACATACCGCCTCCCACCTAAATATTAAATGGTTTAAACATACCCCCTCCCACCTAAATGTTAAATGGTTTAAACATACTCCCTCCCACCTAATTGTTAAATGGTTTAAACATACCGCCTCCCACCTAAATGTTAAATGGTTTAAGCATACCCCCTCCCACCTAATTGTTAAATGGTTTAAACATACTCCCTCCCACCTAAATGTTAAATGGTTTAAACATACTCCCTCCCACCTAATTGTTAAATGGTTTAAACATACTCCCTCCCACCTAATTGTTAAATGGTTTAAACATACCGCCTCCCACCTAAATGTTAAATGGTTTAAGCATACCCCCTCCCACCTAAATGTTAAATGGTTTAAGCATACCCCCTCCCACCTAAATGTTAAATGGTTTAAACATACCCCCTCCCACCTAATTGTTAAATGGTTTAAACATACCCCCTCCCTCCTAAATGTTAAATGGTTTAAACATACTCCCTCCCACCTAAATGTTAAATGGCTTAAGCATACTCCCTCCCACCTAAAAGTTAAATGGTTTAAACATACTCCCTCCCACCTAAATGTTAAATGGTTTAAACATACTCCCTCCCACCTAAATTTTAAATGGTTTAAACATACTCCCTCCCACGTAAATGTTAAATGGTTTAAACATACCCCCTCCCACCTAATTGTTAAATGGTTTAAGCATACCGCCTCCCACCTAAATGTTAAATGGCTTAAGCATACCTCCTCCCACCTAAATGTTAAATGGTTTAAGCATACCCCCTCCCACCTAAATGTTAAATGGTTTAAACATACTCCCTCCCACCTAAATGTTAAATGATTTAAACATACTCCCTCCCACCTAATTGTTAAATGGTTTAAACATACTCCCTCCCACCTAAATGTTAAATGGTTTAAACATACTCCCTCCCACCTAAATGTTAAATGGTTTAAACATACTCCCTCCCACCTAAATGTTAAATGGTTTAAACATACCCCCTCCCACCTAAATGTTAAATGGTTTAAACATACCCCCTCCCACCTAATTGTTAAATGGTTTAAACATACTCCCTCCCACCTAAATGTTAAATGGTTTAAACATACTCCCTCCCACCTAAATGTTAAATGGCTTAAACATACTCCCTCCCACCTAAATGTTAAATGGTTTAAACATACTCACTCCCACCTAAATGTTAAATGGTTTATACATACCCCCTCCCACCTAAATGTTAAATGGTTTAAACATACCCCCTCCCACCTAAATTTTAAATGGTTTAAACATACCCCCTCCCACCTAATTGTTAAATGACTTAAGCATACCCCCTCCCACCTAAATGTTAAATGGTTTAAGCATACTCCCTCCCACCTAAATGTTAAATGGTTTAAGCATACTCCCTCCCACCTAAATGTTAAATGGTTTAAACATACCCCCTCCCACCTAAATGTTAAATGGTTTAAACATACCCCCTCCTACCTAAATGTTAAATGGTTTAAACATACTCCCTCCCACCTAAATGTTAAATGGTTTAAACATACCCCCTCCCACCTAAATGTTAAATGGTTTAAACATACCCCTTCCCACCTAACTGTTAAATGGTTTAAACATACTCCCTCCCACCTAAATGTTAAATGGTTTAAACATACCCCTTCCCCACCTAAATGTTAAATGGTTTAAACATACCCCCTCTCACCTAAATGTTAAATGGTTGTCCGTTATTGATGTTTAATACAATGCTCTGCTTATAAATTATCTCGAAACAAATTGAAAATAATTGGTCATACATGTAACGGTATCCCTGTGAACTTAGAACATTCGTATGCTTCTGATTTAATATAACAGCTATTATCACGGAAATCTACGACTTTTGTTCATATACATCTTTGTGCTTTGTTCTTACATAATTATGTCCTTGAATTAAAACGCTTGCGTGATGTTTAAAATAAAATAAACAATGCATAGCAAAAGCCATTGTTGTTAATTATCTTCCATGTTTAAAACAAGATTTAGTTAAAAGTGTTCATGTCAACAGTTATTTGTTTAATGTAAAATATACATGCAATTGAAGACTAGTTACACTATTCTGAAATAAATACAAGTTGGTTGTTTATAGACATAATAGGGAAAGATCACACAAATACTACACATGTATTCAATTTGGGTGATACTATTTCGTGTAACGGAACGGAACGGAACGAAACGAAACGGAATGATTTAGTTTCTTGTTTTAGTAATTACTATAGGGATATCACTATTTTAAGAAACGAAACTATTTCGTTTCGTTTCGTTCCGTTTCGTTTCTGAATTTTTGCGTTTCGTTTCGTGTTTTAGTAATTTCCTATAGGTGTACTGTACTTAGTTACTTTGTTCCAACCAAGACACAACTTACCTACATTTGTACACGGTGTAGTCGCGCTATTTGAGCGTTCGGCGGATGAGTTGTTTATTGTACGACACACGGCAGATTTTCTGCTTGTATTTGTAAGACATAATAGTGTCCTGTGAAATTGTGTCCGGTTGTGTTATATTTATAATGAAAAACCTTACACAGACCGAACGAAGTCATCGCTGTGCTTTATTCCGTCCTCGGACTTTATCACAGGAGACAATTGTAAGGGCGGACACTATTTCACGGTGGACACTATTTAATGTTACATTTTCACCTAAAATTTGCAATATACTTTCTAATTAAAGCTGAAATTATAAATAATTGATATGGGAATCCAACAAGCCATGCAAACACTTGCAGTAGTACTTCAAAAAGTCATCATAGTATAGCACCTCTTTTGTCGAACATTTTGTGACGAAACATTTGTGGCCCAGAGTCATGCCAGTTTGCATCTGTTTGTCTTCAAACTTGTAAATACGATCCAGCGTATCATACTCTACAATTGTTTTTCCTTTGAAGAGCAGTACTTAGTTTGAGCAAAATCCTCCGGAAACTTTACATATGAAACTATATACTGCAAGGTGCTACGACTCTGTGGTACAACATTCACTTGTAAGGCTGTAATCGTATGCCGTATCAAATAAAAATTGTCTGAAGAATATAGCCAACATTTTTGCTCATTTGACGGCAAAATTGCAAAATTTTTGTAGAGTATAATACGCTGGGTCGACAATACTCAATATCTGCATTAATGAAACAAGACAATATTACAGAAATGCATTTTTAAGGGAACAGCCTAAGTGGTCAGATCAAATTTTGCCCAAATATATGTTTTGTTGGCCTCCCCCTCATCAATCTTAGAAACCACATAATGACCCCCCCCCCCCTTCCCCCATAGGATACAGTTACAAAAGCATGACCCCCTACCCCACCATATTGCTATTGAATGTGCAGCCATTATATTTAAAAATAATTAATTGATGGGTATATGAGAATACGTGAAATATGAAATTGTTTCTTTCATGCGCAGGCAATTTTCCAATCTTAAAGTTTATATAAAAATTGGCAAAAATCGAAACAAAAACAAAAACAAAAACAAAACAAAACAAAAAACAAAGCAAAAGTAGGGATTTACACAAAGACTGTGTGTCATGTTAATGATAGCTTATGCCATACATAGTAATGACTTTTCTTCATTTATAACAAAGTAGGTATTTCAAAATGAAAAAGAACGGATATTGGTAAATGTCAAGGAGACCACATCCCATCTCCATAACGAGACGATCTAAAATAATACATCTAGAGGTCGCATTACGGTCTTCAACGCAGTGAGGAACCTCACACCATATAGAAAGCTGTAAATGGCCCGACAAGTCAAAAAGTGAAATAAATCAAGGTTACTTTTACAACTACCAGTATATCATTCTGCTTACTTGGATTTTCATTTTTGCTCATATTTATGCCAAAGAAGGCCCGTATTGTACCTTGGCAAGTTGTCCTTTGATATCCTTTGATATTTCCATTTAACACCATCCGGTAACCCTTTTTGTTGCCAGCCCTTTTATGAGTTATTTTTAGATTCTTTAAACCCCTTTGATCCTTGTGATCTCTTTGATGTCTCGAGGACGGAATATTTCCTTGGTCTTGATTTCGTTCCCTTCTCTGGTCGAAACTTTTAATCGAGTAACACGACGGGTGCCACATGTGGAGCAGGAACATCTTATCCTTCCGGAACATCCTAGTTGTTGGGCAATTAAGAAACTTTGTAGTTTATCGTGGACTTTTCCTGAAAATTCAAGGCGGCCAGGCGATTCTTATTTTTATTTGATGTTCATGATACCTGAAGTTTTGGTAAATTTTGCGATGAAAAATTTGCTGAAGATGTTTTGACAGAGGCGGTCAAAATCAATAACATTTATTAATTTATTGATCTTAAAACGTCGGAAAAGTTTGAGGCGGAAGGCAATTTTGGGATGGGATGAGAAACTAAAGTATTTTGATGGGTCTTAAGTGGGTTGCTCATTTTTTTTCATTTTTCAGTGCATTTGGATTGTGTGCATGGCGTATGGTTCTTTTGGGATGATATTGACTACCTTTCCTCTTGAATTATCGGTATATGTCTGTGTTGGCATTATAGAGCAAAGTATGTAGGAAATGATAATGATAGGTATTTTCTAGTCTTGATATTATAAAAGAATCGCAGCCACATGGGCTTGTCTTTAGGATATACACAACTCTATTTGAAAATACCAACCCCTGTATACTAACCTAGGGGGTAGTATTTTTAAATAAAAGTTATATAATATCCTAAGGATAAGTCCCTGTGATCGCAGCTTAGGTCTAATGTGAACTAATGGTAAAATAAATATAGAAAGTAGTGTGTGTATTTTTTCTAATTAAAGAAACGAAACGGAACCGGAAGGAAACGAAACAGTTCCTTGAATTAGTAATTACACGCAGATAAATACTAAAACATTCATGATTTTTGTCCCACCTCATTTAGAGAGGGAGGTGAGATTTATGGATAGTATTTCCGACGGCGGCGTCCACATTAAACTTTCTGCTCACCTCAATAAAACAAGAACCACACATGCCCATCTCAGTTAATCAGGGACAACACTTGAGTTGATAAGTCAATGATATTTGGTAGAACATTTGAAGTTTTATTAGCATCAGCTTAGCTCCATGATAATTTTAATTGTATACCCCTGTTTTCACGATTGATCGACTTTGACAATTTCGTTTCGTTTCGTTCCGTTTCGTTTCGTTTCGTTTCGTTCCGTTTCGTTTCGTTTCTATTTCGTTTCGTTTCGTTCCGTTACACGTTTTAGATTTACCCATTCAATTTATTTAATTTCTCAGTTATCTCTCTGTTATTGTTCTAAAGCTTGAAGATACCAAAATGGGCAATCAGAATCTGTAAATCGAAATAGGACAGACAACACAATAGCCAAAATAAAAAGGACAAACGACTATCTGCAGAACACTACTACACAGAAAATATGAAGATCAAGCAACACGAACCTCACTTAAACAGGGGTTAACACAGGTATTCCGGAAGGGTAAAAGCAGTTCCTGTTCCACTAGTAGCATACATAGTCTTACTGTAATTGCAAACGCTTGGTAATAAAGGTATGGCTGTAAAATTGCTGAAATTGACGATAAACACGCAAAAAATCATGAAGCACAAGTTTATATCAAACGCAGCAATAATTACACACCAGGAAGTATATTTATTATTATTCGTAGTATTCAACAGTGAAAAAACATGTCAACTTCCCATATCCCCTTCGTTTCCTCGGGGCTATAAATAAGAAAAAATACTAGTCAATTAAATAAGTGGTTGTTGCTTAACGCCAACTAAGCAATTTTTCAGCTGCATCATGGCGATAACAAATTACCTTTCGGTGAGATGATAATGATGTCCTCTTGTTACAAGACCAACAAGCTTAGATACATTTTCATACTGCAGCAGCTTACAGACACTGCAGTTTGTGGGTAGACATGTTGCTACACTCCCGACACATTATCCTTTTTCAGAGTCAACTAGTCTTTGCTCTTTTTCCTCGGTTTTGTGTGTTAAGTGAAGAAACAGGAAATACCAATGTCACATTGTCTTTCGTTGGATGAAATTGAGGCGACCATGCAACTCATTATGCTACCGATGTTGTTTTCAATTAAATAATGACATTCCCCAAAACAAATACTTCTTCCTCATTCCTAAAATCTACGGATCAATAAAAAAAAGTTAAGGTAAAGATTACAGAATGAATTTATAATACTTAATAATCTTAAAACTGTATTTAAATTAAAAAAAAACATATATATCAAGGATTTTCAAATAAATTGAAACATTATATCATATATTCATATAAGTTTTTATGTGATGTTCATATTAATAAATGGATCTGCATCAGTGAAAATAAATTACTTTTTACACACCGTTATCTTCAATTCAATGTTTTTTGTCGTTAGTGACGAGTACCTGTATATATGTTAGCTGTCTCTTGGATTGTTGAAAGTGGCGTTAAACACCATAACCTTAACCTTGATTTTATTGTGGGACTTTTTGTCTGGATCATGATTCAATTGTTATCTTTTTTGCCCTTGTATTGGTAATAATTATTCAGTTAAATGTTGCGAGAATGTGGATCCAATGCAAGGCTGACAATATAATCTACAAAGAGACAATAAAACAATACCCGAGGGTATCATATGTCTATCTAGTAGTCAGGGTTTCGTTACTGCCATGGTTCATAAAATGTATTTATAACTGGAATAAACATTTTCAGAATAATACAATCGTTATGTTAAGCTAATGCCTCGGGTATAAGTAATCTTAGTCGATGTTGGTATCCTCTTTGGGTGTGTTGATTTTCTTGCTACCAAAGACTTTTTTTTTTCTTTTTTTTTTTTAAATTATTCAGCTTTCCACTCTTTTGACTATGACGAAATGCTTGAACAAGAGTTTGAAGATACCAAAGGGGTAATTAGAGTCCGTAAATCAAAGATACCAAAGGGGTAATTAGAGTCCGTAAATCAAAGATACCAAAGGGGTAATTAGAGTCCGTAAATCAAAGATACCAAAGGGGTAATTAGAGTCCGTAAATCAAAGATACCAAAGGGGTAATTAGAGTCCGTAAATCAAAGATACCAAAGGGGTAATTAGAGTCCGTAAATCAAAGATACCAAAGGGGTAATTAGAGTCCGTAAATCAAAGATACCAAAGGGGTAATTAGAATCCGTAAATCAAAGATACCAAAGGGGTAATTAGAGTCCGTAAATCAAAGATACCAAAGGGGTAATTAGAATCCGTAAATCAAAGATACCAAAGGGGTAATTAGAGTCCGTAAATCAAAGATACCAAAGGGGTAATTAGAATCGTAAATCAAAGATACCAAAGGGGTAATTAGAGTCGGTAAATCAAAGATACCAAAGGGGTAATTAGAATCCGTAAATCAAAGATACCAAAGGGGTAGTTAGAGTCCGTAAATCAAAGATACCAAAGGGGTAATTAGAGTTCGTAAATCAAAGATACCAAAGGGGTAATTAGAGTCCGTAAATCAAAGATACCAAAGGGGTAATTAGAATCCGTAAATCAAAGATACCAAAGGGGTAATTAGAATCCGTAAATCAAAGATACCAAAGGCGTAATTAGAATCCGTAAATCAAAGATACCAAAGGGGTAATTAGAGTCCGTAAATCAAAGATACCAAAGGGGTAATTAGAGTCCGTAAATCAAAGATACCAAAGGGGTAATTAGAATCCGTAAATCAAAGATACCAAAGGGGTAATTAGAGTCCGTAAATCAAAGATACCAAAGGGGTAATTAGAGTCCGTAAATCAAAGATACCAAAGGGGTAATTAGAGTCCGTAAATCGTAAATCAAAGAAGAACAAACAACACAATGACCAAAGGGAAAAGGACAAAAGGTCAAACAACGATCTACAAAACATACACATAAAACTAAAGATTGAATAACACGAACCACAATAAAAACTCATGTGCTCCGGAAGGGTAGGCAATTCCTGCTCCACAAGTGGCACTCGTTGTGAAGATACCATAGAAGCCGCAAATCGAAGGACAGAAAACACAATGGTCAAAAGAAAAAGGACACGTGTTATTTCAGAAACGTGTAGTGTGCACCAAAGTATATATCTACGTTTTCTTGAAATCATTTCTACTAATGAATGGTTTATGGTAGTTGACGCCACTTTCAACAATATTTCAGTTATATCGTAGCGGTCAGTTTTATTGGTGGAGGAAACCGCAGTACCGACCTGTCATAAGTCACTGACAAACTTTATCACATAATGTTGTATGGAGTACACCTCGCCATGAACGGGGCTCGAACTCACAACTTTTGTGGGGATAGATACTGATTGCACATATAGTTATAAATCCAACAACCATTAGATAACGACCACGATGTCCCCTTCTATTAATGGAAATCATACAAGATTCCAATCAATACTAATACTTATGGGCTATTTGGCTTCGCTTTTACTTACCAAGTAGTTTTTTGTTTTCTTTCAAAATGTTCATTTACATTTATCATAAGTAAATACTGTATATAATATGTCTTCGATTATTTTTAGCTTGATTAATATGTGAATAGAACAAATAAACGGTAATGTTGGGCTATTTAAACCAATACTGTCTCACCTTGTACTCGATAACGGCCACTTAAGTTCATATCATTCATACTAAGAATATTTTTATTGATTTAAGCGGCCATACTTTCACCTAGTTTTATTTTTAATTCTATTGAACCCAACGGGGATCTTGTATTATATGATTAGCTCAACTGCCTTACTGACCTATTGAAAACTCGTCAGTTGACCACGTGTGGAGCCGGTATTACTAAATATGGCTAGATTATAATAATCAAGTCTTGAAGATTAGGATTTTTTTTGCAATTCAGTGCAAATGTTTCGGATCCTGAATAGATAAATGATGAAATAATAAAAACAAAATTACCAAGTCCTTAAATACAATTAAAAATAAACAAAATGGACTTAATCTGTTATCAAAGGTCAGAGCAAGATTCACCAAAAACTGGTCATTTATCTGTCTTTATATTGGAACTTAAAAAGAAAGTGGCGGAGTCAAACAAGTCAATCAATTAATGAGGCACGTTGTAGGGGTACCTCTCTCATACACTCTCTATATGGAAAGATACAACGGGGCAGTGGTGGTCGTGATCGTATGGTAGCTGGATTTACAACTACCTGTGCAATCAGTGCCTATCACCACTAAAGTTATGAGTTCGAATCCCTTTCATGTGAGGTGTACTCGATACAACATTATGTGATAAAGTTTGTCAGTGACGTGTGGTAGGTCGTGGTTCTCTCCGGGTACTCCTCTTTCCTCTACCAATAAGACCACCGCAACGATATAGCTGAAGTATTGTTGAAAGTGGTGTTAAATACCATAAGCCTAAACATCAAACACGTCAATCTATTAAGAAAGCAAGTTGTAAGGACATCCCCCCACACACACTCTCTATATTGAAAGATACAATGTGCATTAGTACTCATATCGGTAGCCATTATCGGAACTGTTTTCTAGGACTTTAACAACACCATATAATTATGAAGTGGTTAAAACGCCAACATGAATATGATTGCATTATATATTGGAAATCTTATGGATGTCGTCTAGTTATTGTTTATTCTATGGGTGGATGGTGAAATTCCTTAATATTTTTCTCGTGTTCCCATTTCATTCACCAATAGGTTTTTTTCTATGGGTGGATGGTGGAATTCATTGATATTAGTTCCTGTATTCCCATTTCATCCACCAATAGTTGATGATATGGCTGGATGGATGGTATGATTCATTAATGTTAATTCCAATTTTCCTATTTCATTCACCAATACTTTATTCTATGGGTTGATGGTGGAATTAATTAATATTCCGATTCCACCAATAACAATTAAAAATTAAAAAAAGAAATAATGTTGAAAGTGGTGTTAGAAACACACTGTAATAAATAAATAGTTGTAAGACAATTAAAACTATACTATGTATTGGTAGAGGGTAAATGTTCTGTATAATTACAGACTTTCCATCCAATAGTATACACCTATTTACTGGCTATGAGGACAATAAACTTGCTATTGTCTGAATAGCCAGTAAATAAGTGTTTTATTATACCAAAGGCATTCTAGGAAATCTGAAAAATATGGCTATTAAAAAGACACAAATAGAAGTTCTTAATAGTAATATTAAGAAAAAATATCAACAATAAACATGTTTTAACAACAATTCTAACCAGTTTAAAGTTTCAGCAGATGTCATTTTATCGTCTGGTAAACAAGTAATCGTATCTCTCGGGCATGTAG